>JAYKXP010000135.1:0-123590 GCA_037176845.1 Paramarasmius palmivorus
GAACCTCACTCGGATCGCACTCTTATCGCTTCTCGAACCTTTCACATCTCCGTCATCTTCTGAGATGCGCCGATCAATACTTGGTTTACCGTGCAGTCCCACGTTGCATATGCGTGTTTGGGTTCTATTCGGTTCCATTGCCCCTGATTTCGAACATGGTAACGAACTCACTATTCCCATCTACTATTTACCACTGGGTTATCTGTAGAACATCGAAGGTCTCTTTTCGATACCTACGACACCAGATATCCGGTATCGATCTGACTACTTATACCTCTTTGCTACGGAGCCAAATGTTTCCGGGAACTACACGGGTTTGAAGATTTGAAGATTTATAGCTACAGAATAAATTCTGATCCGAACCATGAGGTCTACCTGGAGATGCGAGAACCAGATTGATTACATCGTCCAGGCGAATCTCGAGTTCATCCCAGTAAGGAAAGATTTCGGTACTCTGAGGTCTGCTATTTGATCGATTGACCCAAAGATAAGTTATGACCACGGCTGGTTTGATAGTAACGAGTCGAATCTATGGGCAAAGACACGGAGCGCAGGGTTGAATTGGCCTACTCGCACACCAAGTAGTTTCACGCGTATTGAGCGAATATCAGGATTTACTAGTAAGACTTGGCAAAGGCTTATTCAACATTTGCTCTGGCTTATACGACCATATGAACTGTGTACTTATGCTTTGCGATATCGGAATAGAGGCAGGTTTTCGTGTAACCCTTGGAAGTCTCGCAGCCGAAAATGTGAACTCCTGCTATTGTGAATCGCCGTTGCCTCTGCGTGAGTAAAGCGCAGTACACTATAGGTTTACTGGCGAATCGATAAATCTGATGTCCAAGGTGCGTGCGGGAACGTTAGCAACTTTCCGACTTTGAACACTTATGCATGCTTGAGATGCGAGTGGGCGTTCAAGCTCAAGAAGCCTCCGGCAACCTAATAACCGGTTATCCGAGTAACTCTGTTTGGCAAGGACAAATAAAAACCTCCTCGTCAACCACGACAACAAAACTCGACATTGCTCAATCATGGCCATATTCCTCCTCAGCAAGCAACCCAGACAATCCTAAATGATCCTCCTACTCTATATTCAAACTCCTATGGCTAATGGGTGGTTGGAACGGCCAGAATAGCCGATGCATTTTCGATCCTTCATCCAAAAGTATGTGCACCTTTCGCAGGTTTCCTCTCACAAGTCTCAGGCTAACTTGGATATAGGCATCTCCAAGACTAACTCTCCAAGTTTTCCTCCTCATAAACGCTGGCCACGAGCAGTTCTCTACACTCTTGCGACACCAGAACTCCAACGACACTAGTTCTCGGCCTATACAGACCGCGTTTAAACTGCCCGTATGCTCGTTTTGAAAGGCTATTGATAATAGAAGAGGGTAGGCTGGGTAGAGAGCGCGGGAATGTCAGGTTACACGAGACTTGTATGCGAGCTAACGGTATGTCGGTCTTTTTTCAGCTCAACCTGTTGAATTCACAATAGCCCCAACCTCAGCTACAAAGTGTACGCACCACATATTCCATGGTAACCACCATGTTGCAGCATCACGATACGACATATCCGTCACCAACAGTCAAAATCGTCGCGTTCACAAGCTTGCTTCAAGCGCACTCCCCTTCTGAATTCCCCCTAACATCAACCCCCTCCAATCAAGATTCGGAAACCAAGACCTCGTTTTATCCTGCCTTTGTTCCTTGGTGCTCCCTTGTCCCTGATTTCCGGGGCCCATCCGAGCTTTTCTACAACCTGCCATCTCTATCAACCCATGCTTCCCCATTTCCCCAAGCTCATGGTGTCTGACGACCTATCATCCATTCCTTTCCCATACACCTTTACTCTGTCAACCTATGTGCACTCATCCCTTTCTACCATACATTCCCTGTTTGTGCTGCCTCCCGCCCCCGTGCTACAGTCTTGATTGTTTAAAGCTCTAGATGAAACCTTCCTGAGCTCCGCCTAATTTCACTCACCTTTGGCCGCCCTCCTCCCCACCTACCCCTCTCAACTGCCCTCCCGAAGCGTCATCCTACACCCCAGCATGCCCTTTTGGACGTCCCTTACTCCTGGGGTGTGAGCTACACCAGCCTCCGGCCTCGCACTCTGCTTGTTATCCCGAATCACACCTATGTAAGCCTCCGGCGCTACATATGGTCCAGCGGGAACGTGTTCCGCGGTTCATGGGATGAAAGGAATAACGGGGAGTTTTGTAACGTTCGTGCGCCACGAGGAGAGGAGATGAGGAATTGTATATCCCATACTCCAGATTCAAGGTCTGCCTCTCATTGTCCGCTCAATTGATCTGGTCCTATACTGACACCTTGCGCGACAGCTTTGCGTAAACACGCCCACAATTGTACGGTCTTCTGGCTCCGAAGCTGGTCATTCCTATGACTACTATCAAACGCCTTCATACCTCTCTCTTTTCGTCCATCGCTCACGCTACGAGGCAGAATGATCGGAAATCCCAGAGGACCGGTTAGGTTCGAGTGCTCAGCAATGTTCCTTTATGTTGTGGTTGAACGTTCGGACAATATTCAACAAATCTGATCTTGGCCATGAGTTATGGCGTTCAAAAGCAACATAGCCTTAATCTTGATCACCTCCGCGAGCCGCTTTCGAACCTGTACGAAGTTCCCTGCACTATCGCATGGGGAACCTTCCTATGCTCAGTACGCGGAACAGTCGATAACACCCCAAGTCGCCCACCTATTGACTCCCGGACCTACCGGAATACCTTCCAAATAGCCTCGTCTATCTAGACCGCCTTTTTCACGGTGGAGAGCGCGCTGCATGGTGTTTGGTTCAGAGGTGGTATAGTTGTAGACTCGGGCGCTAAACTCCGATGTTCTCGGACTATTTGGCGCTTGAGATGAACTCGCGCGATTATCCATGTCTAGTCCCGTACCTAATAAATTTACTTCACCCAACGATAGCACAGAATTGGGGATGGTTACCATCAGGGTCTAACGACTGGGATGCTTTCGCAGCTTGGATATCCTGCTCACAGCAGCATCGTGATTGATGTGCGATATAAGTTGGACCTAAGCGGTTACGGGTAGAGACTATGGGATGAAGAAGGAACTATATCCATATTTACGAGTGTTATCTTTCGATGACATTCTACCTTTTACAAGGGTTGGTTTATCTTCAGACGTCTGTTTGCTGATGGCTTGGGTAAAAAGATACGCGCAAAGTTCCGTGCAGTTACTATATTGTTGTCTCAATGACCTCCGTCTTCTCTCACCCGTCTAAATGGCCAGGTACTGACATCCATCCGTACTGTCGAACCCGGGAAACAGAAATTCATCATCGGCCAGTCGACACGCTTTCAGAAGATTCGTTGCTTCTCGTCTCGCTAAATAGAGTTTCCGTTTAATCTACTTTCGTCTCATCCGAGACGACCGCACGGAGTGGTCGGTGAGCGTGATGATGAAGCATTTAGCTTGCTAAGCACACTGTTTCTATACTCGTAAGCTTGTGTTTAGAATCCCGCAACACAGTACACCTTGGTATCATGATATCAATTCCTGAGTAAATGCTCGCATACCACGGTGGTAGATTTACTTTAAATATACTCCTACAAGTATTCACAAATCAAACGACGCCAACTGTCGAGTTTGGCTCAGTTTCATAGGGCCAGTCGGAGGGCTTAATCCACTCAATATTACCACTGAGAGGCCTCTGCTGATCGCCCCGCCCATAGTATGGACCAGGATACGGTCTTAGGAGCTCCAGCGCATTTACCCATGACCGTGCATAATATGTCTTGCAGCACCTGAGCTTGGTGGAGATCTTGGATCCACGTACAATTTCCTTCATGATGCGGAGGTCATTTGCATCCAGATCCTGGGGCGCTAGCTCTCCAAACAACAACTCGGAGACCTCTTCAGCTGATTTTTGCTCCTCTTGCAAATCTTCTTTAGCGCCTTTCAGGTCTTTCCACCTCTGCTGTAATGTATTGAACTTTGCAATGGCAACTCCGCTCTTCTTTGCATGGATCGCGGGGAAGGACTGGTAGATATATCAGTGACTTGAAAGCATAACGAGGTATTGAGACTCGCTGCTCACTTCAAGCCATTCCAGACACCAAGCCATGTAGTCAGGATAAAACAGCTCCAACCGACGAGTAAAAACACCCAGAAGTTCTGGCTCTGCACCACATATGCGGGTAGCAATTTCAAAATGGAGTGGAAGCAAATAGCTATTGTTGAAAGCCACATCATCCAGGAGGAGTGTATAGAGCTTGAGAACTTGTCTGTGATATGCATTGCCCATTGCAGGAAGATGAATAGGTGACAACTAAGACAAGTATCAGTACTGCACAGTGTGATATCAAAGATGGTTATACTGCACCAAAAGCCACTCAAACATTCTTTTCTGAACCTGTCTCTGACAGTAGAGTGGAGCCTTCTCAATGATCTCTAACTGATTGTGTATGATTTAGACATTATTCATGCAGTCATAAAGGAAAATTTACCTTCTTTAAGTGATATTCCCCATCAACGAAAAGATTCCTAAGTCTGTATTCCCAATATCTGAGCGTGTCAACCAGGCCCAACAATTTGGATGAATCCTTGATAGCATAGGCTGACATAAAGAGGACAGACATAGGAGAGATGATGTAGTGACCACCACATAGATGCACAGGGGAATCCCAGTGTGGAGTCAAACAACTACAATAGTTTTCAGATTCCGGATCGAAAGCTTGAAGATTCGAGATGATTATTGCCTTGTGCATATCTAGAAACTTGCAGAAGGCAGATGACTGTAGGGTTTTCTCTGCATTGCTGTATCCACTCATCCACAACGTCTGAAGTATATCAATGAGTTTGAGAACTTCCTCGTTTGACATTCCTTCCCTTCTGATACACAATCTCAAGCGTGCGAAGACGGGAAGTGGATTCTTCATTGTCCTAAGATGCAAAGAAAGTATGCTGTTAATATATTCATCAGACTTATAGTCAAAGTTGGGTAAATTGTGGGTGGAGGGTGGCAATGTCTCTGGTAAGCGACGTCGGCAAAAAAGTGAAAGCTTGATCACAAAGTCGTAGACTCCAGCTGTGTCGAAAGTTTCATGAGTGCTGTCCACAGACCATATGTATTTAAATGCCTCCCGGGTAAAGGCAATCATGCAATTGCAATACCTCTGATCCTAGTTTGCTGTCAGGGTAACGAAGACGAACAATGATGAAAGAGAACACATACAGATGATAGACGAGTGAGGTCCCTGTTCGCCTCCCTGATCACGGCGTCAAGCTGGAGACGTGAGAAAAATGTCTCGGAGTAGATCTCTTTGTCGATGAAAAATTCATGGGAGCGGGATTCGTCTTCTAGGTAATCATGGAAGGATTTGTGGATGATTCTGAAATAGCCACTCTCAACTCCTGTGATGACGGAATGTGCTCGACGGAATAGTAGCTCTGCCCCACCAGCAGGTAAGCCATACAAGATTTCCATTGCAGTGACCTCTGAATTCATATTATAAACCATGCCCGAATATTCGAAATACATCATAAAGGCCAAAGCATCCCGTAGTTGCTTTCGTTTCGCTTGTGGATAAGAGGAAAGGATTTGATGGTAGAGAATGTCAAGCGGGGCAAATGGGGAACCATCCTCATTCTTCTGTTGACCGAGTACCTTCTCCAGCTGTTCACATGGATTGTAGAACTCGCTATCCTCTATGAACCTGATTACAGTGGTGGCATAGATGAACTGCCCACAGGAATTCCAGCAGAGCTTCTCCATCTGCGAAGATGAGGGCCAAGGGACTGGAAAATCCAACTTTTTGCATCGATCACAGTGTCGTATTCGAGCAAACTCCGTGTTTAGGAATTTTTCAATGTCCCGTCTTGACTCCGAGTTGTCATCAAGTCTAAGCCGACGCACGTGAAGTTCTTTCTCCAGATGACCGAGTGTCTCCCGGATGGACGGTTCAGGTCTACTGCATAAGAGAATGTGGGGAAGGGGTCGCTGTATTTTGGAGAAGATAGACGCAATCAGGGAAAGAACATGCCGCTGCTCTGTTTCGGTAGAGCACTCGTCCAGCGCATCAATGATGATTAACCCGTTAGGGTTGATGGTGGTAGATTGTAACAATGGCTCGATGATCAGCTTCTGGAGCTGGACGTCAATGGAGGCCTTTAGGACGCTTGGCGTTTGTTTGATAACCTGTCCGATAGAACGTCGCAGCTCTGGATATCTGAGCGCTAAGCCATGAGCGATAACAAGAAACAACTTTGAAGGGTTGTTTCGTTGCGGATCGCCACGCCAAAAGAAAAAGCTAGCGATGAGGCTTCCTTCGTTGGTTGTCTCGGCAATAGTTTGTGCAATAGCCGATTTCCCCACACCAGCAGGACCGGATAACCAGCACAAGGGCTCGTTATTTGGATCGTCGCTTTGGGCCCAATCAAGAATGGATTTCTGAACTTTGGTACGTGTCCCTTCATGGCATCGCGGAGGGGGAAAGCGAGCACCAGAGTCGTGGTGTGCCCCGACATTCGCTATCTCTTTCCAGAGCTCGTTGATGGCTTCAAAGTCCATCAGAGCTACCTCATTAGCTAGGAAAAAAAGAGACGTACGATCATTGCGATCATCGGTTTGATAGTACACATTATTCTCCTGGTTTCCGAAAATAGTATGACCCTGTCCTCCGTTTATTGCCATATGTACTTGTGGATGAGATGTGTCATTTGACTGTGACACATTTGGGGCCACAAATGATGAAAATAATGCGTTAATGGGTGACTGGTATGAGGAGACTGGCCCAATACAGCCATCTGGAGTTGTGGTAGATGATTGCTTTGCACATGCATGACTGGCGATGTATTCCCGGTGGTGCGAGGAGTCGTCCTGATCGGTGGAAGGTGGATAGGGAATCAATGCAGAGGCTAGCTTGCTCGTGTGTGCATTATGGACAGCACTACGTGAAAGGGAACGCTGAGCTGATGTGTACAAAGGGATGGCATGATCTTCGTTGTTCGACGAAACGTGTTGGTAAGCTGGATATGTTCTGTTGGACGGACTGGAAAGGAAGTAATTGGTAGACGGATTGTGTGGTGACTGATGCGGCATGTAGCTCGTCTGTCGAAACGACGGAGATATTTTGGGGTTTGAAATATGAGACTCACGGTCAACTGGGTATACGCTCGACGAAGAGGATGACAAGGAATCCACAACTGCGTCCAGCAAGAGACTTTTCTGGTCACTAGCTGTTGTCAATCTGGACTGCCTCTGGTATGGATGGAAACGTTGGTGGGATAATGGGGTGTTACCAGTCATTGAGGGAGTAGAGCGGAGTGAATGACCAATGTTATCGTGTGTGGAGGGCCACTGAACGAGGACACTAGGGACTCGCTGATGGGCGTGGTCAAAATAATTGACGTCTGACTGAGATGACACGGGTTGTGCGATGTTGTCACCACTTCCGAGGACTGCATAGTCCTGATGACCTGTGTAGTAGGCTGGTGGATCGTTTTCGAGCATTGAGATGATAATGGGAGCGTACAAAGAGAATATGTCGTACTGAGCTCTGAATTTAACGACTGAATAATACAGCATACAGCATGTACTCAGGCTCGAAAGCTATGCATCATCAAGTTCGGTCGAAGCGGTTGCCATCAGAGAAGTGACATGAAAGGGATATCTTGTGACTACACGTTGGTGTAACCTGTTGAAGAAAAGTTCGAGCTGGTCAATGCTAATCAAAATTTTCAAACTCTCGTGGAGGATATCATTGGGCTGCGAAAACGACCTACTTGAAAAAGAATTCCACATCGAAGATGCTCATTCATGGATAGGAGTTCGAGAACGATGTACATCTTTTGACAGCAATTTGACAGCTTTCCGTCACTAATATTTCCTCAGCGACAGCCACAGCATCCATCGAAGTTCTCTGCGAATGCTGGAATCCAGTGCGCACCGATCTTTATGTAGAAGTGACCATGATAGAAGCAGAGAAGATGAACTCCGGGAACAGAAGATCCGGATCCAAAATGATGTAACTCGATGGGCCGGTTATCCGATTAGGTGTGTTTGTTTAGGACAAACAAACTAGGACCCTTTCACCGACGACGACAACGGTGACATTCAACCTCTGTCGTCTCTATTCCACTCCCAAAACCCGATGCTCCGACTATAGCTACCAGGAACGGATTAGATGCAGAACCCTGCGCCCGTTGGATGGCTGGAATGGCCAGGTTAGCGGGCATGTTCCTTTTGCGTCGTCCACAGGTATGTCCTACATCTGCCATTCTCTACTATAAATGCCAGAGTAACTTGAGTGTGTAGGCTACTCCAATACGCTTTTCAGACTTTCCTCCTCTGTGCCGGGGCTTCGCACACCCTGTCCACTCCAACTCGATCATGACACCGACGCTGTAACGACGCAAACTCTGGCACCCCTCCGACAGCGGGAATTTCCAGAATTCTATACGCCCCGAACTCTCATCTTGGAGTGATCGAGAAGGAGGAAGGGAGAACGATGATAAGAGGCGCAGGGGTCTTAGTATTATTGCGCAGAGCCCGCTGAAGGTATGTTCATCATCTCTACTTGCTCAAAACGTCAAAAGTCAAACTCATCGATAACTTCACAGTGCCCCACCCTGCCGCTATCCCCGCCACCAATGCCCCCCAAGACATTTCCATGCAGCTTCAACGTTCAACTTGCACCCAAACACGCTCCTCTTTCCCTTTGCTTCATGACCACTGTCCCATGATATGGAGGGCACAATGTTTCTTCGTCTTCCTGGGCTACCAGTCGCGTCTCCCCATTTGTCCATCCAAAAGTCGTTGTCGTCGCCCGCCGCTATTCCCGACTATTCACGTTCGATCTCATTACACTCCCCCTTAATCCACCGCATACTCGCGAGTCTACATCCCCGCTGTTACTTCCACAAACCATATGTACAGGCTGACGCCTTCACCTGTGTCTTGTCCCCATGCGTACCGCTCTATTACCCACATACACAAGCTTCGTTACGTATCCTATCGGGGCAAGATCGGGTCCCCGTCCATCTGAAGAAAGGAACTGCTGGCTAGTATCCATACATAGACGGATCCAGCTTTCTCTTGGATCCCTTCCACATCTTTATTGGGGTACCTTATCTCAGCCGTGACCGTGTTGGGTGTCGGTGTCGGTGTCGGCTGGTTAACAAGCCCACTCCCATTTACAACGCTGATTGCCTCACTTGAGTTATGTCAATTCCGGAAGGCTGGCGCGTTCCTACGTTTTGATATGGTGGGTATGCACACTGTAGCGATACAACCTCCGAGCGTCGAATGTAATATCGCTAGTTTTCATCTAAATGCTCGAACTTGTATCGCATGATTCGTTTTTGGAGGGATACCAAAGGGGTAGCCGAGCGAACAGTCACCGTGTCGACGTTTTGCGAAATGAGGCTCACGAATTCGCGTTAGTGAGCTTGTATGGGTTTTGGAACAGGTATAAAGTTGGCAACATCGGGTTGATGTAACTTGACGTTGACGAGCGTCTCTTAAAGCCGTTCGTTTCATCACGGGGTTCAGCGTAAATGGAATACTAAAGTGGCTAATTTATCCTGATTCGCTACTATGTAGCACTTCCTATCACCAGTAGTATTGACAGTTGAGATTGATACCTACATTCATGCCTACTATATACAGCGTAGTCAGGTGAGCTGCATTTCACTAGAAATACAATAGACATGGCTGGCTTTGCTTTCTCGCCCACTTTGACTTATTACCCCGACAACATGATCTGGAATTCATGGTAACGTACCTACCTTTCTCCCTGTAGTCTCTCGCTAATCGTTCAAGTTTCATGCAGTGCAACCTTGATCCTCGCTGCCTGTGCAACCGCATTCAGCTTGGCACCGTTTCCTACGACGATCACTCAAGGAATTCCTTTCACCGTCACCTGGATCCGTGAACCAGAAGAGACGCAAAGCTTCATGATTATAAAGAGCGCTGTCGGCGTTCCTCCTGTGTCCTCGCCTCGGTATTTCCTTGTAACCGCTACGGCAGGGCAAACAGAGGGGACTGTTCTAGTCTCATTTCCTACAAACACGTAGTACGGAATATCTTAAGCACGGTATTTTACTGTGTTCAAAATTGAATGTTTATAGTGCATTTGTACTTGATGCAGTTCAGATTGATGGGAATGGGAATCCGTAGGTTCATCGGTGATTTCGGCTCATTTATTTCTTAAACATTGTCCAGATTGTCAACCTTTTATACGGGTACTCAAACGCTCGCAGTCATTGCCACTGGAGAAATAGCAAGGTGCGCGGAAACAATTCCTGATGGACTTTTATCTCATATTATCACAGTCAATTCGTTCCAACGTCTGTCACGACCACTGGCAGTTCAAGCGTAACACCTATATCCGTATTATCGGGACTCCCTTCTCCTACATCAAGCCAAAGTTTCTCTTCTACTCCCGCAAACCGGAAGCCAGTGGGCGCTATCGTCGGAGGCGCTGTCGGCGGAATCTGCTTATCTCTCTTCCTGTCATTGGTGGGACTTTACCTACTCCGCCGTCGACGAAAGCAGAAGCAAATCGCACAACTCACGAATGCCCAGGATCTTTATAGGAGTAGTGAAATCACTCCGTTCACGGAACGCCGTTCAAGTAAACGCATCCTTTCCAACTCCCATGTGAAATCGATTCCGGAGCCAACGAGTTCTCTGCATACAGGTGCAGGAGTAGATAACACGAGTATCCGTGAAAGCTCGAGAAATGATTTCGATACCACAATTCATTCTCGTACCTCTCGGCCAGGACACCGACCACCCACGGATTTCGATGGTAGTATTCCATCGAGTGAGATAGCGGAGATGGTACGGGCGTTGTATCAGAGAATGTGGAATCCGGAGCGAGATGAGCGGCCACCAGCATATGAGGCTCGAGTTTGAATGTAGGATTTTATTTTTAGATAGCATTCTCTGGTAGTAATTTCATCACTACCAACCTTAATAAAAATCGACCGCTTAGCGAATCGCCTCTGTCTGGGGCTTGTATACTCAGTCAGCACTTTTATAACACACCATCAGTTCGGGCCACGACATTTTTGAGTAACGGTACTTGAGTAACGTTACTTGACTAAATTTGAGTAACATTGAGTAACGGTTGAGTAACGTCCGGCAACAACTGTAAATTCACCAACCTGTTTCCGAAGACTTAAAATGCCTGAAAGCACTCTTCAGGGTGTCTTTCATCCTTGTCGTTGGCGTTGACAGCTTGGTATGCCTGGTGATCGTCAGTGGCAGTAGTCGGAAAAATCCGAAGTTTCCATCAATGTATTGCCACGCCATTGCCCTCATTGGCTTGCCTCATTCCTTGATAACCACATTGCACCCGCGACGGAAGAGCTTGTAGACTATCCAGGGTGTAATGGGAATCATTCGATGAAAGTCCCTCCCTCACCCAATGTCGATCACAAGTCTTGCTCGAAAACAATCTGCTCAATGCGTCAACGGAGGCAGGAAAGGTAGGTTATTGTCAATGAGGTCTGGACGTTGGAATCTATTAAAAAATCAAATTCTCATGTGGCTACTACTATACAGCAACTTCGATACTGAGGGATTAGCCTGAGCGGGAACACGAGGAAGAGCTCACGGTATGTTGCATTGTGCTGATTACAGATATTCTCACTCAAACGTAACTAGACTGCACCACAACGGACCTAAAATGGAAGGGAAAGAGACGCATTAAAGAGGAGAATATTCACCCAAACCGCCTCGACCTGTAGCCTGTCCTACAACAAGACACCATCAATACGGGATAAGTAACCTAGACCATTGTTTCAATTCATGTATGAGCACTTGAGCAATACTTGAGTAACACTAAAGTAATGCTCAAGTAGCCTTATATAACAGCTAAGTAACGTTGCATAGTTTTGAGTAACATTTAAGTAACACCTGAGTAACACTTAAGTAACGTTCAGCGGATTTGAGTAATGGTCGAGTAACGTGTAAGTAACATATATCAAATTCAAGCATCACTCGAGTAACACGTAAGTAGCTTCGAACAGACTTAAATCACAGTCGAGTACCATTCATGACTTCCAAGTCAAAGGCTTTGAGTCATCTTGACCACGGAAACCGTGTTGGTCACACTCCATGTCCTTAATGCTGAAACAGTCGTCTCAAGTAAGAGTATTCTTATACACGGTCTATTGGTATTACAGACCGGGGATGCATTTGAATGAGTGGCAAGTGTCCACATAGGGCGCTGAACAAGCGCCTCTGGATCAGTTGGGCAACCCTGGTGTCAGATATTTTGTATCAGAGCCTTTTGGGGGGGCATACCACTATAACAGACATCCAATTGTCCTAGTAAATCATGCTTGAGCCGCTAGATGCTATTTGAGGGAAGTTCACAATCCAAATCGGGCGTGGAAAAGTTATTTGATTTGGTGTCAGAGCGTCGAGACACAGAGTGAGGACTGTTTTCAAACTATTGTAGATGTGGTATTAGATGTCCACTACATGATAGAGTAAAAGGAGAATTCTTAGAATGTAAAATACGGTATTGAGATACACAAAGTGGCATTCAAGTAACAGTTGAGTAACGGTTGAGTAACGCCGAGTCTCTTGAGTAACGTTACTCAACCGTTACTCAAAAATGTGTAGGCCCCATCAGTTCTAATTCGGACATGTAGGTTACAACACTATTTCGCTATCCCAATATCCTCAGATTCGTGATCGATGCTATGCCCTTTCCCTCGATTTATATCAATCACACTATCCGACGCGCGCAATTCCGGTGTTTCCATCCGCTGATCAACATTCTCCGGTGGTTGTGGTGATCGTTGTTCTTCATGCATCGGAATCGTTCCATCTGCACGTAATGAACTAATAGCGCTCTCGACATCGTTGAAACTGATGCCTAACGCAACACGGACAATGATGATTGTGGATGTGATGCCCTTGAAAGTCCCGGTTAGGTCAGTGTGGATTCACCTATAGGGACACGATAGACTCACCGAAACACATGGCCAGGCACGTAGAAGGAAATCTAGTGCGTAGAGATGAGGGTAATCCTCATCAACCCTGGACAGAGATGGATCCCTTCGAATGTGATCGATGTATATTGCAACAATTCCAATAAGGAACGTCGAATATACTACTCCGGATTCAAGCCTGAAATACACAGTGTTAGCATGGGAGTAGTGAATCCGGCTTCAAAACTTACGTTGCTGAAAACACGGTCCTGTACATACCCCAGGATCTTGGTCCAAGGTAGTTTCCGATCTGACGACCGATCGAGAAGATCCGGAATGCTATTTGGATGTGAATTACTTCTAAGACGGCAAATAGGGTACATCAAGTCGCGCACCTATGAGCGTAGAAAGGATTATATTGTTGAGAGATACAATTCCTGCTGTAGTAGCGACCACAGATAGTGGTATCGACTGAGTACTCCCTGAAGTGACTACAAATGAAGCCACTGCTAAAATCAGAGAGCGTTCAGAGGAAGAAAATGGCGCCTCACCATGTACACAAAAGACCGATATCAGAGGTGCAATGCCAATTCTCCAGCGCCGTCCCCATACCATGTAAAAGCGCCACAGCTGGTTGGATTGCTTGAGGCATTGATAGTTGTAAAAGTCTCCTTGATCACGCACCAGAATAGCATCAGCTACGGCACTGAGAATTTAAACATCAGTACGAATATAGGATGGACTCGCATGTCATGGCACATACCTGCATAACAAGGTGATTTGAATTGGTATAATTGTCCCCAAACCTATTCCGGGTGGTCGCAGAGATTCGGACAAGCTTGAGATGGTCAGTCAGCGACCAATGGGCTATCCAGTAGATTGTGCATCATCCGCACTTATTCAGGTCTTGTACAATGTAAAGTGCAACATCAGTTGACGCTAGAAGGAACAGGATAACGATGGCGATTAGGTGGTATTTATACGCTTTTCCTTTTCGCCTAAACAAGATAAGGATGCAGATTCCAAATAATACAGCGTAGACACCTATACAGAGTGACAGAGTGAGTCAGATATAGTTCACTACCACTAACATTATGGAGGCTCACCGTATATCAGGAACTCCCACTGTCTCATGGATGCTGTGAGTATATATGCTCAGGGGTAGTATCACTACACATACCGCAGTGTAAACCACGTATCCCTGCGATTTTGTCAAGCGAACCATCTGTAGCGAGTGGGCGAAGCGTCTCTAGAAGTGACAACGTTTCGGTACCGGCAGTCCCAGTATAAATGACCCATCCCCATCTTGCTGGTAACCAGCTAGAGGTAATGTATCATTCCACGAGTGTTTCATCAATAAGGCGTTGGTCATCAAGCCCATGCATCTCCCGCGAACTGATGATTCTTGAGGAAACGGGTATCGCCCGTGAGTGCTGGCTACTCTGATGGTTTGGCTTCTGAACGAGCGATAACTCTGCTCCTATAATGTGAATACTGCTAAGCGTTATACCTAGTACCTGCCCACGCACGAGTAGTAAATATGCTCGTGATCTCGATTACAGTAATTGCTTCCGAGATCGAACTTAAAAAAACGCGGGAGATGGATTATGTTCTGCAATGTACAACATCAATCAGTTTAGATATTAAAAGAACTGACGTGAAGTACACTACCTACCATAGTCGATTTCAATCACGCTAAATCCTACATAGCGCGGGTATTATATTAGAAGTGGCCGTACGATGCAGGTGGTTGATGAACGGAGCAGCAGCGCAACTTGCGCAGGGAAGGGATCAGGGATATCGGGTCGATGCTGGTCATAGATCCTGGTGATCGGGAACTGGTTATGCGCATCTATGATGTTTTTGGGGAAGCAGAAGACTGTAGATAGGTCACAGGTCTTCGGGTACAAAGATCCAGATGGTAAGGCCCGCTTCACCAGCAACACCGACGCCGAGATAAATCCTTCAAGAACCCCTGCCCTTCCACAAAGGCAGCCATCCTAACGGTATGGTTTTCATCTCAAAGTTGAGAGGCTTTTGATGATATTGGATGGTTGGAACGTGTAGTGCGGCTAAGGTGATTGTACCACACCAACCGGTAAAATCGCGGTTTTGGTCAGACTTCAGCGCTTTAGCATGGAGTCCAATGTCCGAGCTTTCAAAATTCCATTACCTGTATAGTTGAATGATACGTGAGTCCCAGGAAACCCTCTATCAAAGTCCCTCTTGAAAAAAATTGCAAAATTTCTCCGCCTCAATCACCGCAAGGCCCAAAAGCTGTACATCTGGACAGGCTGAAACGAGTCATTCCTTCCACCGCGACCCTCTTTGCGACGCTCGTGTCATCGTCAATCATAATAGCCGTCTAATAGTGAACATCAGTTTTCGAGCGCCAACTAGTCCGAGAAGACCGACCTTAGCGCCCACTTCTCCAACTATACCACCTTCGAACTAACTGCCACCCCTTCAACCATCCTTCTCATCGAACACGGTACAGATAGAGAATGTCATGAGGAACCTTTCCCGATGGGTCCGAGGATAGATATACCGTCAACATGGGAAGTTAACGATGATTCTACGCAAAGACGGGATAAAGGCTCCGCCGTGAACTAGCGAAATCAGACGGCGATGAATGATAACGAAATTGGTGGAGGTGAGTTGGAGCAGGATTACGCTGCTTTTGCGGGCGAAGACTGACGTCCAGGGAGATGTTCATTGAACGAGATGTCATACGTCGGCCATGATGTGGGGGATATCGTTTTGCCGCTTCAAGGGCCCAATCATTCTGCAACCAAGCAGCGTGAGCGACGGAGAGATATTGGAAGGTAAGAGAGTGAATGCGGAGGTGTCGTAGGCAGGATGTGTTCTGAAGCCCAGAAGATCGTGGCACTACGGCGCGATTGTACAAACTAGCATAGAGTGATCTTGAGCATGCTAGTTCGGTCCAACGGTCTACCGGGAGCGCACCTTCCACGGAGATTGGTAGTATATCTTCGTATCCTGGCATCGCTCTTCGTTCTTGCGTTTCCCATCGCCAACTTCCTCTCCCCAGCACTCGATAAGGTGCTATAGCTCGAAACGGCGAAAGGAGCACACGAAGAATGTTAAGAGAAGGAAGGTAATGGGTGCTCGGGGAGATGAATGGGGGTATGCGGGGCTCGACAAAGACTAAACTGCGTAGCTGCTTTCGGGAAGGGGTATGGCATCCGAAGAACGCTATCCCGAACACCAGTACCTGCTTCCACCGAATGATCAACTCTGCCTTACGACTGAGGATTCGATTGCGAGAGAAGCGCTTTGCAAAAGCGTGATAGATGGCACAAAGAGCGGATTTGTAGCAGAAGGGGTGAGGGAGGGGATGTGTTGATGGGCATGAAAACGTCGGTGCAGGGGTGCGTGTAGGGTGCGGAATGGAGCTTCCCGGAGCTAGGGTCTTCAGGACGTTGGGGCTTGGGGGTAATGTGCAGGAAGAGTATCGTGACAGGCATGACACAGGGGAGACAGACTCTGATAGAACCTGCTACTGAGGGATATAGCATCGCCGAGATAAAAGGGGAGGGTGGAAGGGGTTTTAAAGGAGAGCCTTCGTCGCCGAGCCTTCAATTGTGAGATTGGGAGGGAAGGAGTGTGCTTGGGGAACGAGTATAGCGGTATTCTTGGTAGTAATGACAGGGCGGCGGAATGGTGATACTGTGCGAGTTCGCTAAATGCGCTTGTTTCCTGAGGATATTGCTGAGATTTGAGAAGGTAAGCCGACGAAAAGAGGCAGCATACCTTTACCTAGGATGCCTGACTCGTCGTTCGTATTAATGCTGATAAATTCCCGTTTTCTAGTAGTCCTAACTTCTAGTACCATCCAACCTAATACTACACAGTGAGCATGCATCCACCATAAACCTGTTCTATATGTTGAGCGGGCCGAGATAGACCAGAAGTCGTTGTCATTTGAATTTCAGCTTTGAGCGCTGTGTGAAGAGCACAGCTAGTGTTGGACATCCACGAGGATGGTTTCGAAGAATAGTTTTCTCGATAATAGGTTGGAAAACATCTATACGTTCAAGGCTAGATTGGCCTTTCCTCGAGAAAACGAATGAGATTAGAAAGACGTACCTCTGGATGAACCTGAGGAAACATGTCCGCTATTCCGACCATTCTAACCATCCAATAGTCGAGGATCTCTCAGTGCGGCATTTCCATAGCAGATAAAATAGGGTTGTCGGTATTACAGAGAGATGGTGGATGGGAAAGTATGAATTTTGTCGTCGTCACCAGTGGTGAAGAGGAAGAGTTTGTTTGTTCTCGCCAAACAGCCCGATCGGATAAATGGATACCCGGGTTACCGGAGGCTGAGGAAATCATCACTCGATACTTACTAGGCGACTTGCCCTTGCTTACAAGTTATCTAGCTGGTGCATGTTTGCTTCCGACGTGACTTTTAAGAAGGATAGCATCAGTTGGTATCTTAAAAGTTGAACGTTGAACGTTGAACGTCAATCAAGTAAAATCATGTGATCGCGATCCTCACTCATATAAAGCAATAGTCTCCCACGACTTGGAAACTATCCAACAATGATCGCCGCTCATGTTGCGTTCTGCTTTCATCTACTCCCTCGCTTCTTGAGGTAACGCTTCCCCCTAAGTATTCCTTCACTCATCTAGCATGTCTAATTGAGACAAAAAGACCCTCCGGAACATCTAACGCGCAGAGCTGATCAAACAAGCCAAGGTCGCGGAACATTCAAAAGACGATAGTATGTATTCGATTCATTCAATTGGAAGACAATCATTGCCTCATCCAATGCAATTGAATTTACTCAGGGGTGATTCAAAGCATTTGGATGATATAGAATGTCTCAGAAAACGATTGAGGCATGTGTTATGAGTTTAACAGAGTGCGTTCCCCGGGGGTTCTGCTTGAAACCTTAGGCTGGTGCATTGATTACTCCGTAGGCATGACTTTCTACTCTCTGGGACATCGTTCGGCCATGAAAACAAACCCAAACTTTACCTCAGCGCACTAAAAATATGGCCTAACTAGCAAGATACGCACCCGGAACTGTGGCAGTTTGGCACTGGAGTCAAGTCTTAATTACATGCAAGACGCGCCGGAAAGACTCGATACGTGAGTTTTAGCGCACTTTCCATTTGACTGTATTCATGATTATTATGATGCTTCGACCAACCACGTCTTTTTTCAGCTATCCAAGTTGACGTAGAATCCTGGGCAGGTAATTAGAAACCTGGATGTTGGACTTCGACCGCGTTTTGATAGGTGTTAGAAAGTTGATGCTGTGAGGATCGGCTGATATAAAGCGAGAAGGTGTGCACTCGGACGTTCGGTACGCTAGCCTCAGCGCTGTCTTGAAGGTGGTCTCGAGACGCCTTTCCTCGCGTAAGCCACTGTACCAGGACGCTATATGTTAACCATGGAAATCTTAGACGGCAAACGAATGAGCTAACCCAAACCGTCGGAATCGGTGCGTAATTCTGCTCTCTGTGCATTCGATATTGCTAACGCTGATGCCTCAATAGCATGAACAGCTTCCTTTCGAACTTTAGAAGCGCATTCGTGCTTTCGAAATATACTCCTAGCTGATCGTTTCTCAATTAAAGCTTTTGGTTCCCATGCTAGAGTCACCCAAATTACATGTAATGATCGTGCGATATGAGGCCAACCCGGACTGAGGTACTTGTCTTTCGACGTGTGCATGTTCTGACGATTCTTCACTAGGGTGGATCCTCGCTCAAAAGGTCAAAGACGACGTTTCTTCAAGCGCAGCTACTTATCGTGTATCACACGGTTTGGGTTACGCAGATGAGTGACCCGATTCTTACCTCCGTACGTTCGCTCGGATACTCTCCGCCAGTTCTGATCTGTTCGCTTCGAGTGGAATCAAGAGCTAACTTAGCAGTGCAAGGTTAGTTACTTCTCGCCTTTGTCAAAGCCCGGGTGCAGGTACGCCTTTGCTGCCGGACTTTGGCTACTAATCCAACTGTCCGATTGTAGAACAAATGAAAAAATCGAGATCGGCGACTCGCGAGAAGTTGACAGTTACATGCGGGAGCAGAGTAGTGGAACAGTTGTCTGGATCGTACAGCTTTGAATGAGTTTCAATTTTTTGGCCAGGAGAAATGACTATCCGTCGATGATCTAGATCCAAATCGCCGGTAAGTCGTTATCCTTTAGTTAGTGAAGAGTTTGATACCCCAGTTCTCCGATAGTTGTATTGCAACATCCGATGTCGAAAGCTTGTAGAGAGTCAATGTATGGGGTTTTCGAGGGGCGTCTGTACTCTCGGCGGACTTCAGTTAACGAGAGTCAGCGGTCATAGGCGCAACAAGATGAGATGAACTGAACGCACCGAACTCGCGTTCGTAGATCGGGTCCAATAATCCCCTATTTCTGAAGGTTGGCGCGCTGAACATTGGCAAGGAAACTCCCATTGTGCCGGAAGCATTGACCTGAGTAGCTGAAGAATTCAATATGAGTTGGCTGGTTTGCGGTAGGTGCTGGGTAGGCAATATGCGCTACTCACGTCGAGCATTGTGGTGGTATCGAAACAAGCTGTGATAGCAAACTTGTCCAACTCCTCGGAACCGGTTCTGTAGCCATAAACGTTTTTTTACGTTCCCTTGAGACAATTTCTTTCAAATTCTATAGAAACTCTCAAGATGCTCGGGGCTGTTTCGAGTGGCGTTCCGATTAGACTGAACATTGGGTGACTTAGCGGATCCTACAGCAAGTGTATCAGTGATTTTATTGTTTGGCTTGATAGTGATAATTTTTAAAGCATTTGCTGCATGGAATACCCTAGCAGTCCGGATTGAGCAACGAAAGGAGAGAACTCCGACTGTTATCTATTCATGTTAACTTCCCAGCTTGTTCAAGGCCCTATCGGGCCAAGGAAACATATCATAGGAAGCAAAGATTTGGAACTGAAGAGTCTATGATGTCGTTACCTTCACTGCTTCAAGGTGCGTACACGGGTTGTTGTTATCCAGTCAGCTACCTTCGTACTGAATTCCTGACGCCTCTAACGGAACCAAGGTAATAATTTCAGATTTGCAGTCAAAACACACGAAATCTGAACGTTTTGTGTTGTTGTCCGCCACATACGCCACCCATTTACGCTTCCTCGGCAGTTTGACCTTCATGGTTCGTGGGGAGCTATGGTTGGATCGCTAACACTGACTGTGCGAGAAGTGGTAGTCAAAGTATCGCGGACGTGAACAAGGGAGTGACAACAGAGAATCCCGAGATTCCCAGGAGACGAGTGTTTCTCATTGCGAGATTCAGTGGATTTGATACCGCAATAGATGCTATGTATCACTGTTAGACAAGGAAGAGTACGAATGCGAAAGTCTAGAATTAAATGCCTACTTGGTTGATGTAAGTTGGCTGAGCCTTACACTTCCAAGCCCAAGGCAAATATACTCTACTTTACTCCAATGCTGTTACACGTCCGCAAGATGTTTACCAAGTTGCAGTTGTAAAGCTCCAACCTTTGCGCTCAAAGTGCTGCGTGAGGTGTGTGTCAGTGTCGAAGTCAGTTATATGTGAAGGGGCTGACTTGGGGCCAACTTCCAGGTCAAAAAAGTTTAGTTCCGGTAAGTGTGTATCAGATCGAAAATAAAAAAATAAATGAGAACACAAGTGCTACCTTGTGTAGGATCATTGGAGAGTTACACATTTGAGTTCAAGCGTCTGAATCAGTTCAGGACCAAAGTATTGGTGTACAGCTAAGATTTCGAGCATAGAGTGGGATTAGGATACGAGCGAGCACATTCAAAGGCTTACCTCGACACTTGGTTTAGATAGAATGGCAAAGGGTTACTGGAGTGCAAGTTGACATTGGCGTTCGAGTTCAAGAAGCGCCGGTAACCGATGAGCCGGTTACCCGGCTGTCCTGTTTGCCAAGAACAAACAAACCTGCGCTGTTCTTCAACGACAGCGGCGACGAAATCCAGCCTTTCCTAGCCTTTCCTAGGCTCATTTCTCTCCAACAAAATCAAGGCCCGAATTTTTGTACTGTCAATAGGCCATAGCCGGAATCTCGCACAGAACGGATGGTTGCGAGGTCTAGGGCAGTGAATCTGTTTTCGCAGGTTCATCCAGAGGCACGCGTAAGTCTTATTCGTTCCTTCGTTTAAATTTCGAGCTGACTGGCCTATATAGACGATTAGAAGACTGTTTATGATTTCTGCTTCCCTTGGGTAGGCCCAGCACCGCCTCCCTTCCGCTACACCCGAATTCAAAGGACCCCATTTTTGGTTCATCTCGCACGGCAACTTGAAGACCTGCATAACCCGTCCATAACCATGGGTCATCATTCTTGAAGACTACCGGAAGTCGATTCAAGATTTAGAGGGCTCAGAGATACGGGGTTTTTGGGGAGCGCCAACTCAAGGTATGCTCTCTTCACATCAGATCACCAAAACCTAACTGAGCTTTAGGAGGCAAACTCATACAGAAGCAGCCTTTCCAAATGTTCAGAATGGTCCTTAATGCCCACCGCAGACGATGCGACCGAAAATGCACTCAACACGCCCAAGGAACATCGTGCATGCTTTATGTACTTCCTTCCATCCGAAACACTCGCTTTGGAACAAGTACCCTTCCGCGGTCTTTTAATACTTCCATTTTACAGAGTGGGCAGTGGTCGATTCCTTGCCATTCATCCCTGGCTCCATTGGAATCACCCAGGCTCTAGTGCCAACACCGTTTGTTATCACACCTGCGGTCGATACAGGCCTATTACGGAAACATCTCATTTATGGATCGTTTCTGCTTGGGTTGGGACGGAAGGATGGATTAGCCTAGCGGCAGTTGGGCACTTACATGCGGAGATGAACGTGAACAAGGGTATCGGTCCCATGCAACCAATGCTGAAGTCGGGATATCGATCGTTCTTTCTCGGACTTACCTTCGACCTCACTAGTACTTCGCCATATTTCGTCTCCTTATCCCGAAGGGCAAACGTTACTGTCACACCGACCCTCAAGTACAGCACCTTTACCCACTCAACCCCCCATTTCAGCTATCCAACAACACATCTTCCTTGCACACGGCGCTATCTACTACAATGGGCTCTTCCGTCTTTCATCCCTTGGCTCTGCATGCTCGGCACCCGTAGCATCGGTTTGTGACTGGAACTTGGCACAAGGGACTGGGAATGTAATTGGGGGTGTCAGGAGAAGGTGTCGGCTGTGGGGTGTTGAATTCTCGCAACGAGAACATGACGGAACGAACTTGGCGAGCTGACCTCGCACCATAGCTCCCCATATTCTGTGTCTCACAAAGTCAAAGGTTGCGAGCGGTGATTCGAGTCCTACTGTCCGCCAAGGTTCACGTCCAGGCACATCCAAGTGGGTTGTGCAATTGGGAATGTCTGGAGTCTTTTATCTTCTACCGGCTGTTTGTGGTTGCGGCAAGATCTGTGTCGGTTTTAGTATAGGTGTAACAAGCTCTTTACTTTGATAGATTTGAAGGACATGGCGTATCACCGTCGGAGCATGTATGGTGGATTACAATGTATCTATGACCTATACTCGAATCGCATCTATTTTAACTCATCTCTTTGTGAATTTGGAGTTCTCGAAGGGCTTTCGGTAATCTCGGCGAGATAACGAGTAATAGGATATATCTTGAAGCCACTGATAGTTTCGCAAGATGTCATTGCGAGAAAGCGTTAGGTATGGCGCCTAGTGAGGAATGCCAATGTAAGCGAGGTTCGTTTGGGAGCTCGACCTCAGCAATTACGTGGATGCACATTCAGAGCATCGCTTTCAACGACAAATAATCATCAATCGACACTCTATTTCGAACCCAAAGACAATGCAATACAGCTTTCTTGTACAACGTTGTACCTTGCCTTCCGATACTACTGGGGTAAAAACACGAACACACGGCGATATGGCGGAAATGGAGCCTAGCATCCATTGACTTCATTTGATTGATGAAACTAGAATAGCTAAGCGTTTGTCAGAATATTTCGATGCGGAGCGAAAGCAACGAGACGTACCATGGTAACATAACTAGCCGAGTGAGAGACTTCGCGCATAAAGATGTACAGTAGCATCCGTCGAGCCAGCAAGAAGACTAGCCGAATCCATCGTCCCGGCCATGTACCCCTAGTCTTAAAGTAATGCATCGCCTTGTTGCTAGGCACCTGAAACAAACGGAGAGTCGACGGATAAGGAGCTAGGGTGATATTTTAGTACCTAAATGCAGCGCGTTACAAGGAAATGCTTACTTGTGACAACGGGTTGGACACCGAAAACCTGGTGGCGGAGGTGTGCAGCCTGACTATCTGACACAAAAATGAAGGATGCAGACGACGTCTAGAATGCATTAGAACATCTACCTGGCCAAGGGTTCCATGAAAAATGCTTACCTCCAACGCCATCCCAAACGGGTATCACATCGAGAAATAGCCTGAGATAGACTGAGCAGGCCATTTCCCGACATCACAACATGGTTGATAAGACCTATAAAGCGCTCAGCATCCGCTAAATCCACCGAAAAATGAAGTCGATGTACCTTCTTCCCGAAGGTCGAACCTACGGAGCGGCCGGTATTGATGATCACGAACGGAGAATTTGCGAAAGTAAAGGAGCGTAATCTTTTATCCGTAGGGCTACTTTTGAGGCCTGTCCGCTACGTGTAGTTACTTGGGAAGGTATTCAACTCGGGGGTAGGTTGGCCGTAGGGGCGGCGATAACGATATGGGCGGGGGGTGTCCGGGGGTGTTGAGGACGAGAGGTGGTGAACCTGGAAGTGTATTAGAACGTGTCTAGGGGAAGCAAATGATGGTAAAGGAGGAATACCTTTCAGGTTTTCATAGCGGAGTGTGGACCATAACATGTCACTGTGAGAGGGGTGGAAGGGTCAGAAGGCGAAGGGTGTGAGGGGAATATGAATTTACCAGTGGATTTGACTGTATGAAGCCTCTAGGTTGGCTTTGCCGGTGATTGTGGGTTGAGGGTTTGGTGTCATGGAACATGGAATGGGTTTGCTTCGCAAAGTGGTAGCTGCGGCGTCTGCTTCGCACAAGAGACATTGCTGAGTCGTATTGCCAGGATTTACACAGGCGTTTGCTCCAGGAGGAGGCAACGGATCGGCATATGATCGTGTGCAGTATAGGGGTAGCCATGCCAGTGAATGCTGTAGTGACGATGCCAGAGAGGCAAATGCCTTGGGGAGGAAACTGGATAGATGGGTTGAGAGCATGCCCTAAACGGTGTAAGTGAGGTTGAACACGCACCTTGGGGTTTATCAGGAGATACCCCATCGTTCACCCTAGCGATTGTTACGCTACCACCTCTGTCCCCAACACCGATGCTTGCGAGGGACCGAAAATGGGGCTAGCCTCCGGAGGAGCGAGTCCAGATTTTCCAGGGAATCAAAGCCTAGTCATGACTGGCGCAGTAGTCAACTCGTCAACGAGTTGCACTGAATAGCACATCCGCGGTTGTTCTGAAGAATGGAGGTTGAGATGAGACCAAGACTGTGAACATGCAATATATGGATTAGATGGCACGTAGTTTACAGTTACAAGCTGGGAGACTTACAGACTGGGAAGCTGGAAAAGAACAAGCAGGAAACAGGATAACCGTGGAGCAAAGATAGTCGTTGTTGAGAAGGAAAGCCACGTGGCTTGGTGATTAAAAAGTTTTACGTCAACCCTAACCCAAAAGTAGATGTTTGGCAATGGCAAACAATCTCGGTCCCTTCACCAACGGGAAAGGTGGCAGACACACGCTCCTGCCTTTTTCGGAACGACAGCGGCGCTGCTTCGCTGTCACCCAAATGACGTCTCCCCGCCGAAATGTATCATAACTAAAACAAATGTTTTCATGTAGAATATCATACTCATAATAGATCTAGCACAGATAAGAAAAGAAAAAAGTAGTACATATTTACCATCAGACAGCAGGCCAAGTGTGGTAGTATGTTGGTATTGAAAATACAGAAAATACCACTAATTGCTCTGCTTCTGTGGCGTTTAATTACACTGACAGCTCCTCCGTCGTCGAGTGCCTACCAGAAGCATTGGGATAGCGAAAAAAAAATGTGAATAGTCCAGAGACGCGACTTTGACGCGCCCCAGACGCGACTCTTGCCCTAGGACACGAAGATGAGCCAAAATCCCGTACAAAACTCGAAAAAGTCGTCGAAAAAACGCACCTCCGGATCATCCAAGTCATCTACTAGCGCTCAGCGTACACCCGGAGTTCGATTCGCGCATGTTTCTGCTACAGAGGCTGCCGAAGGACGTGATTTGAAGAAAAACAGGCAGAATGGTGGATTGTGTGCCCGGTTGCAAGCTACATCAGTGTATACGGACCATCTCAGCATGACCCCAGACCAGCATACCCAAATAGACGCGATCTACGCGTCACATGCAGTGGAAACCTATGATTTTGTGGTTGCGGGGCCGGAAGCAGAGAGACAGCAGAAAGATGCCGGCGCATTGATGGCAACCTATGGCCTAACGTGCGAGGCGCTTGACGAGATTGGGAACAGATGGAGCATTAAATGGTCCAGGGCAGAAGAAGAAATGACCAAAGTCCTGCTTCAATGGTGAGTTTCCGAACCTGGCCCACACGAAAGAGGTGAAACTAACCCGGGAACCCCTAGCGATTGTGGCTATGATCACGAAACAGCAGGTTCACGCAAAGTTATTTCTATGTTATTCCTATGTTAGTTCTACGTTATATCATTGCTCTTCGGGGGAGACGTCATTTGGGTGACAGCGAAGCAGCGCCGCTGTCGTTCCGAAAAAGGCAGGAGCGTGTGTCTGCCACCTTTCCTCACCAACGATGATCTCGAACGATGTTAGCCCTAGGCGAACGCTTATACCTCGAAGACCATGCCTAACGAAATCTGCAATAGAAAGGTCTCATGTTGCGTATCCTCAAGTCATATGGATGGATAGAAATTCATTGGGCAGATGACCCGCTCTACGGTGAGCCGACTTTTTTGCTCTTCTGTTTCTCGTTCACTCATGCTCCAATCTCCTAGGCAGTGTCTCTATACATGTACCCCAGTGAAGCTGCTGCCGCAAAACCCTCCAGATCTTGATCAACCGCACCGCCCTATTTCATCCAACAACCGTTTGAATACCCACTTCTACACCCCCTGCCGTTACATACTGCAACCACCTCTGCCTGTCATCCGGAGCCAACGTGCAGCACCACATAGAAAGAATTCGATCCCTATGCCCATACACCCACGTTAACATATCACTCCCTCGACAAAAAGGTTCCACTTCTTTTGTGAGTAGTCCCAATTCCTTACTCCTTCTGCAACGATACTCGAAACGCACCGCACGACGAATCCTCGGAAGACCGATGGAGCACGTAGCTTGTGAAAGCTCAGCCTACTCACTTTCGGCCGTCCTTCTCTTGACCCATCGCTGTCAACTGCCCTCGGACCGTCATCCTTAGTCCTATACGGTATACCCCAGCATGCCCTTTTGGACGTCTTTTGCTCTTGGGCCGTGAGCTATACCAGCCCCCAAAGCCTCCAATGCCACATCGGAATCAGCGGCAATGTGTTCTCAGGTTGATGGAACGGAAGGAAGAATGGGCAGTTAATGTATCGTTCCTGCGGCCGGAGAGGAAGTTGGCGATGTAAGGGATACAGAAGTGTATGCTTGATTATCCAAGGTCTGCCTCTAATTAATCGTTCAGTCTATCTAGTTCTATGCTGACAATTTCCGCGCCAGCTTTGCGTAATCCCGTTCACGCTGGTACAATCTTCTCTACGGTTAGAACACAGTCATTCCGACATCTTCATACCTCTTTTCCTCTGTCGCTCATGCTAAGAGGCGCAGAATGATTGGAACTTCCATGGTATCGGTTAGGTTCAAGGCCTCAACGATGTTCCTTTCGTTCTGGTCGCATTAGGAAGTTGTTCAACAAGCCTCATGTCCTAGCTATGAAACAAGGTTTTTAAAAGCAACATATTCTTAAGAGGATATACAATGGGGCAATCCCACAGGGTGCGACAACTTGCAGCACCCTCAGCACACCAGAACATCTACCAGCACACCAGTGTCAGATATTGGACCCCTGGAATTCAAGTGTGCTGTAAGTGCACCAAGCGTCATTCTTGACTGTGCTGCACATTCCGGAGCAAATTAATCCGAGTCCCACGCAGGTGCCGGCGGCTTCGGACACTATGCACGTGTTGCTTTCGGAAGCGGAACCGTTGTTGAACGTTGAACGTTGATGACTCGTCGTTGCAGGCAACGATGATCATTGAGAACGTTGAGCTCTCGCTGTCTCGGATTCCTCTCCACCCCTTCTACCATTTAGTTTACCATCGAGTACAAGGGTTTGGGAGGCATAGGCATGTCGTGTAGCTGGGCTCGAATCAGGTGCGTAGATCAACTGTTTTTCCAATTTCATAGTGTTCACTATGTGGTTTAGGATGATCCGGAAAGATAAACCTGTCGGCTCAATCTCCACCATTGCCCACCTCAATTCCATTCCCTGCTGCTTTGGAGCTTAACACCTCATTATTTCATGCATACTCAACTTCGTACTCGACTGGAATGTACCATAAATACAGCCTTCACAATCCAGTAACCTCTTCCCTTATCAGAATGAAGGAATATATATCTTACCATGGCATACCGTTGACATACCGCTGAGATGATGGCACCATGTGAGGTCGATTAGGACAATGTTTTTGCAGAAAAGTTTCATCCAGAATACCGAGGGCCGACGTTGTCATTCCTGCATATAAATGAGAACGTTGTCTTTCCTTCGCAGCCCCAGCTGACATGCCAAAACTCTCTCCTGCAGATGCAGCGTTTGTTGACCTGCTCAAACCGTCGGTTCTTGATGGATTCCGGAAAACGGTATGTCATCTCGTTGCTCGAGTATCAGAGAAGTTTACAGTGCCGCACCTGTTCTTAGATCTTCAATGATTCCTATGTCAACGCAAACCCTGAATGGTTTTCTGGATATGACTGGATCGACATCGTTGCCCTCAAGAGATATCTAGACATACCCCAAACCCGCGAGATAGTCTCGACTGATCTATCCATCAAGACTGAAGAAATTGTCACCAATCTTCACAATATCTCGACAGCTGCGTCATCTTCGTTAGCTGCTCCACAGCTGGCAATCAAGGTTGAGCCGAATGAGGGTGTAGTCAGAGTTCCTGCAAGTAGTAACGAAGTCAAGTACGTACCTGATTCAACGTATGAGGAAGCTCCCGCTCACTACTTTTACTAGATTGGTTACCCACATTGAAAATGGCCGAGAGGTTTTTGAGCTACTTTCTGAGGACTCTGAGGAGGAGGGTGCCGTTTCTGCAAAAGGTGTGTACCACTGTTCCATCGATATGAACACGCTACTTACCTTCATCGTGCAGGGGCCGCATCTATGAAAGACTCACCACGTAAGAGATTATTGATTATCGCCAAATAACTGTTTACCTTTATTGATGCATTCACAGACTCAAATAGCGAGCTCGTCTGGGTCGAGTCGAACACTTATTGGGAAGACGAAGGGCAACACTCAGGAATCTGTACTGGACGCACATCCTTTTCCATCACGACCGAAACACGGGTACAGCATCTTGAGAGACTTCGCTTTTTGCCTTCATTATGGCCCATTCCACAAACCCCCACGGCATTTCTCCTTGATCTCACCGACAGCCCGTGTGATATCAAAGGCAAAGACGGTGAATTGATCAATCTGGACAATCTCATAAAGAACCACGTACGTCACTATACACTTTCTATAAGGTTATACGACAGATATTTACACCTGTTCTAGGATAACGACTCTTGGACTAGCTACACCGGTGTCAGCGACTCTAAGGTGAAGGTCCAATTTGAACCTGGTCAGCCGAGTGTCCAGTGTCGACGTGCTCGTTTATACTGCAACGGCGTATATGCATGTAGCCGTGTTCCCTCAAACGTGGTCAACGTCACACGATATGATCTTGATCTCTCGCAACGGGACGCTATTTTACGTCTGGAAGATCAAAACAGAGCGGGAGAAGGTGGAACAAAGGAAAGCGCTGCTGCTATGTGAGTTAAGTAGCAGGTATTCGTAATGTATCTCAGTCTGAGCTCGAATTTGTGAATATCATAGATTCCTCAATGTTGTTCATTCAAAGAAGTGCTCAGCGGTTGATGAGGCGGGAAATCATTGCGATGGTCAGCAAATTGTAAAGCAGTTTGAGGTGTGAATCAGTGACTATTCCTTGGAGCTGTACTCACTACTATACATGTAACGTTTGCAGGATGAATCTCTAAGTCATCAATACATCATGATTTGCAGTCGCTCAACATCCTCATATTCGTCTTCCGGACATCTTTACCATTTCATTCCCGCAATTGTTGATGCGGAGACGCTCATCAAAATCGCAAATGATCACCGAGTGTCAGATGGTTCCTCGAAAGATACACCACCATGTGGGCGTGTTGTATCGCCTCGTGTTGGGGCTAGAAAGAAACACTGTGGTATTATTCCATCTACCGAGTTAAATACTGGATCTCCGTGCTGATTGTTTACTAGACAGAACTCATATCTCTAATGGAGTTGTGGAGTCCAAGTCACCAATGGTTGTCCAGAAGTGTAAAGCGATGCGTACCATTTTTGTTCCTTTGGATTCTTCCATCCGCAAAGCCATTATCGTACATGGCAAAAACAACACTCCTCACTCCCACCCAATTCCAGTATTGGAGAAGGCGACTTATACAGTCCAAGAGGCATACGCTAGCGTTGTCCGAGCACATGGGGTTTTAGGTGCCACTGTCCAAAAGGTTGATAATGGTAAGGCTTCAGATTTGCATCTCGGATAAATTGTGAATTAAACTGCACCAACATAGCGTCGTCAACAAGCATTCTTCTTGATGGAAAGATGCCTGCCGAGTTCTCACCAGCGCTGCAGAACAAACGCGCCAAGCGAGAGATCATTCGCAAAGAGAAACTGAATGTGCATTCACAGGGTCTTGGAATTCCTGGTAAGAACATGCACTAAACCCACTTCCAATGCGCGTCGCTGACATTTTGTCAGGTGTTGTCGACCTTCAGGTTCGTGACCAGAACAAGCCGGTAGAAGAGCGCTATGTGCACCGGGTCTCGCTTGATGACAGTGGCGGAGTCTTGATCTTTACATGTTATACACGTTTGCTAAAGCTTATTCACGAAGTCACGTCATTCGAAGGTGATACAGCCTTCAAACGTTTACGGGACTTGAATGAGTGGGAAATGGTAATCTATTACAAGAAGCTTACTCGAGGTGAGCGAGCGCTTCAGTTGCAGTACTTCTAGCTTTGTTAACTTTACAACTAGCCGTGACTATTATGCGTGTTTATCTCAATCGCGCATCAACTGAGCATTTTACGCTTATGTTTGATGGCGTCAGGAATCTCGTACTTAACTTGACAGGCCGACCCATGGCCTTCAAGCGCTTTCAAAAGGATGGAAATTTATTGTGTATGAATACCGACATGGAGGCGGCTCAGGTCCTGGGTGCTGGCGCATCCTTTCTCAAGACCAATGATCCAAGCTATAGTGGAATCACCACCGTAGATGCCTCAATTTTTGTCCAATATTTCGTCAAGTTATGCTTGGTTCATGTCAAGAGGTATGTACACCCAGAATTCCCCTGCACATTTGACATGCTTATAGCTATGATTAGGGGTATCAATGACTTTCGTTCTCAACTCTCGTCGCAGGACTACGAGCACCTCATTAGCTTCATGACGCATATCAAGTCACAGCTCGACTTGCTGAAATTTGATGAATGGATCCGCCATCATAATAACAAGAAGCTTACAGGTACGTGAACCGTATTGAGGGAATGAGGGAATGATTTTCATTAACGAACACTAAACATAGCATGGTGGGATCATAAACGAGTCCACGTATGGATTCTTCCATGCATCATCCCCTCCTTTTCATCAATGCATGTCGACGATTGGAAGTGCACCCCGAATGACACTAATATAGGAGAAGGACAACATCATTGGAGTAACGACTTGACTGATACTCAATTGACAATAGTAGAAGGGATCGAAAAGTATGTGCACCTACCATGCCCTTTAGTCAAACTGTAACTGAATCATGTTTTCAGAGCTCGAAATATCGACTTGAAGGTTATCCAGGAGCTTGAAATTGCGGAAAAAACAGGTGTTCTGACAAACCCACATAATGGGCTACACCAGCGCCTCTCCCGTAACATCAAACGTCAGACGAAGGCTGTTGAAAAGTCACGGGAAGCAACGGCACAAGCGACAACTATTTCACGGCTTCAGGAGACAATTGAGAAGGAGAAGCACATGGAGAAGGAAGCGAAGGCTCGCCGGAAAGAGCTTGAAGAGCAGCTTAAATCAGCAAGACAGGGGTCAGGCCAGTCACGCCGGTCAGGATCCCTGCAGGGTTCTCTCAAGGTTTCTGGACGGAAGACTACCAAGTCAACATCTAGCTCAAGCGGCCGAGTGAAGGTTTCAAATGATGCAGTAACTGGTTAGCTTTGATTTATTGTGTTGTTACTAGCTACAACTAGCCAGATTCTCGTCCAGATGATGCAAATTTTACTCTAAATTCTGAGGACACTTCCGGGGTGGACGGGTTTGTCAGTGACATCGTTCATAACCATGACAGTGATGAGCCAGACTGTGAGCTCCTACATTTATAGTTTGGAACCTTACTGACATGTGCATTTAGCAGCTTCTGTTGTCGGAAACTTCAATATATTTGAGGGGTTGGCTCTAGACACGACGCTGATCGAAACCCAGGGACTCGGAGAAAACTTTGATCAGTTTGATCAGAGCTTTCTTGATGTGCCACTTGCAAGTAGTTCCTTCGCTTCGGTACAGGATAGTCTGGACCAGGGACAGGTCACGGTAGGCTCCATGCCAGAGGAGTATGATTCTGAGCGCCTTTTGGATAGTGGCTTTGTGTGGCCTGATAACCATACTGGTCAAGTCGGACTCGGGGAACTTGGGGCTGATTTTTACAACTTGCCGGATGCCACTGTTTCCACATCTTCCCTGTTCTCCAATGGTAGCATGGAGAACCTTGTCGGCTCCCATTACTCAGAGTCCAGAAGTCTATCTGATTTCCAGATGGAACCACTACCTTCTGACTCAGAGTATCTCTCAGAAGGTGGATATTCTGACGCATTCTCTCATTCATCTGGTTTCGACGGCGCAGGGTATTCTGGTCTGGACAGTTATTCTATGGATGATTTATCATTCATGCACGTCGCTGGAAACACCAGCAGCATCTTGAATTCTACCACTACCTCGTTTCAGGAACCAATACAGCAGTCCCTGTCTCCATTTCATGATCTCCTTGATATCCCCTCCCCTCCAAGTAGTCCAAACCGATTTGACGAACGTCTTCCAGTGCCGCCATCACCATTATCCGAGCATGATGCAGGGATGGAACCTTACCACGGTGTCAAGGAGACAAAGAAGCGTCGCCGGACTGGAGACGCACTGGCACTTGATGAAGCTCAGGTGATTGAAGGAACACGAGCGCGGAAGAGGACGAACAAGTCATTGGGTATCAGCGGAGTTTGTGATAATGAATGAACAATGTATATACGGTGACTTAGGTGGTTGATAACTTGTGTGTGTTGTAACATTAAGGGGCCATATTCAAAACTCATCATGTAGACCTTTGTTGGACTACTGCGGTATCGCAAGCTAAGCACCATATCTTGTTGAAGTGACATATTATATGGGGGAAAAAGGCGGGACCTGTCGGAGTTGAACAGGGAACCTCAGGCTAACAATTACCGTTATCACCGGAGAATCCACTCCGTTAGTAGTACATTAGACAGCTTCGTTCTGGATGTAATCTCTCTCCAATTTGCTAATCCAGACGAGCAAAAACCATAAGCAGTCTATCTATGTATCTATTTTGTCAAAACAGAGGATAGTGCACTGTCATATTTTAGCGTCTGAAACAAACATGTAACGAAAGTAGAGCATCATGTTTACGACTAAAGAATTATGTACTTGGCAAGAAACCACCAGGATGAACTACGATAACGAAAACATTGTCACAGATGGGCTTCTCACGCCGGAGCTGGTCCGAGGCCCTGCCCGGCACATGGAACTACTTACAGCACGTTCCCTCCGAAGGCCATACGAACTCATACCCACTCACAGCACACTCGAATTTCAGGGGAACGGACATCCCACCAGGTGTGCTGATAATTGTCCACGTGTGCTGTGTGTGCTGCGAGTTGGCATAGCCTGTGGGATATCCTAGTTGTCTATCCCGTATTCTTAATCTCGACTAATTCCTCGAAGCACGTTTGCGCCTATACCTGCGCTAGCGTATGGCGAGGCCGCCTATGCTCAATACGGAGAATGGTCGATAACATCCTACTTTAGTCGCACATCACCTCTCGGACCTACCGGAATACATTTCAAATAATCTCATCCATTCGTACCGCGTATTTCATGGTGGAGAGGGTGTCGCTTGATGCTTGGTTTAGAGACGGTATCGTTGCAGACTTGGGCGCCAAACTCCGATGTTTGGCACTCGAGAGCTCAAAGTCTCGTGTCGAACACGGTCGATTATCCATACCTAATAGATTTACTTTACACAATGATAGCGGAGAACTAGAGATGTTTAGCAAGGGCTCGCAACTGAGCTGCTTTTGCAGCTTGAACAATCCCGTCGTGGCTAATGCGCTACACACGTTCGACTTCAACAGTTTATATCACGGGTAATGTCAAGTAACCTCCCATTCATAAGAGCCAGTTTTTTTCCATACGTTCGTTTGCTGACGACTAGGGAAGAGAGAAACGCATAAAGTTCCATGCGTAGGCCGTACCATAGGTACTCGAGGCGCTACAGTGTTAACTTAATGTTCATCTGCCGTTTCTGAATTTGCCTGTGCACGGTCTAGTCGTCGAATACTGGGGTATTTCAATCAATTCGGATGGTCACGCGTCACAGGCCCAAAAATTTCCGAATATTTTCGGATGGTCACGCTGCCGCAAGGGGTCCATCCGAACTTCCTCGGAGTGTGACCGCCCAAAAACTTCCAAATTTGGCAGTTTCTGGGCGCCAATATCCGAAAAATCTTCTCGGTCACAGACCGCGAGGCCCTCATCCGAATATGTGAGGTTCGGATGAAGCGGTCACAGGTCACAGCCCATCCGAATTGATTGAAATACCCCAGTATTATCACTTACGCCTCACATATCGGAGTCGACAGCTTTCACAAAACGCGTTCGCAAGAAGATCAGGCATGCTAGTTGGTGAGGAAAGACAAATCACCTTGCTTGTCAAGGTCCTTCGAATGTGTTCCAGGAAATTGCAGCCTTTTTGTACATAAGTACAAACAATGACACGTGTACTGAACCCTGGCCTCGACATCGGTCACCCGCGTCCTTTTGACATTTGTCCCACTTCGCTGGCGACGCCCACACTCTCTCATTCTCCATGTTATCCCTCTGTGCGGACCTTTTCAGCGACACTGTCGAAGCATGTGAGAGACGAATCGGTGGCTGGCTGTGATTAACGCTGGTAGCTGACCTGTCACGTTCAGAGACATCGTGTTGTTGATCCCCGCCCAGGCCTTAGGTATGGTATTAACCCTCATTATGAGCGTTGCAGGTGCGTGGTGTATCTCTTTATGACTTCTATAGACTGACTTCAATTAGAATACTAGGAATAGTATATATTTACTGCTATACGACGTTAGCAATGCATATATTTTCCGCAATCTTCGACCATCCATCCTTGGTTTCGGAATTCAGCTTTTCCAGACGATCATCTTCCATGAGAAGTTCCGGCGAATGCCCCTGAAGAAGTATCTTTGCATCAAAATCACGCAGAAGCCGTATCGAACAAAGTACTGATGGAGCACGTAGATCGTAAAAGCTACGCCTACTTTCACGCGCTTTCGGACCCCCTGCTCTCAATCCACCACTCTCAACTGCCCTAGGATCGTCATCCTTAGTCCTATGCCCCAGCGTGTCCCTCTGGGTGTTCTTTGCTCTTTGGCTGCGAGCCACACCAGCGTCCAAAGCTTCCAGTGCTACATATTGCTTAGCGGGAACGCGTTCTAAGGTTGATGGAATGAAAGGAATAACGAGTAGTTGATGTACCGTTCCTGCGCCCGGAGAGGAAGCTGGGGATATAAGGGATACAGAAAGGTACACTTGATCACTTCTATCCAGGGTCTGTCTCTAATTGATTAGCTTTGCGTAAACGCGCTCACGGTGGTACAACAGCTCCCAGCGTTAGAGCACGGCGAAACTTCCTATGCTCAGTACGCAGAACGACCGATAACATCCTACTTTAGTTACACATCGAGACTCGGACCTACCGGAATAAGTTCCAGGTAGTCTTGTCTATTCGTACCGCGTTTTTCATGGTGGAGAGGACGTTGCTTGGTGCTTGGTTTCGAGGTGGTATCGTTGCAGACTTGGGCGCTAAACTCCGATGCTCTCGGGTTGAGATCTTGAGAGCTCAGTACTCGGTCTTGAGATGACACGGTCGATTATCTATACGTAGTCCTATACCTAGTAGATTTACTTCCCTCAATGATAGCTCACAACTTGAATATCTCCGCCTTGTCCGCCCAAATCCGTAGTATCGTTAATGGGTTATATACGTTCGACCTTGGCGGTTTATGTTATGGGTAGGACATGGGATGAAGGGAACCCATAAGTACCTGTGTCCTTGAGCAATGCATTTCGAGGTAACCTACCTTTTATAAGAGCTGGTTTATCTTTAGACCTTTGGCATGCGCAGGCTGTTACTCAAGGCGCTACAATACTATTGTTTATCTGCCGTTTCTGAATCTACCTGTGTACGCTCTAGTTCTGGAGCAGCGTTGAAGCTTATATGTGTTGCTTACGCCTCACTTATCGAGGCCAACAACATTCGCAGAACGCGTTCGCGAGAAAGTGTGAGGCGTGCTAGTTAATGAGGAATGGCAACTTTGAGGAGACATCAGGATATATTCACGGGCAATGTTACAGGTAAAAATGGTCAACGAGAGAATCCCCTGTGAGGAACGTCTGTGAAAGACATCTCAGAGCTGTGGTTTAATCACCGAATCATACATCTTCGCTCGATCCACATCGGAGTCAAGGCGGAAATTAAAAGGAATTCGCATAAACCTCGTGTCAGGTGTTCTGATGTGCATGGCAAACGCGAGGTGATACTTACTTACGGCGGACAGGTAAGAGAAGAATTCGATCGATGTACCTGAGGCCGTTGAAACTTGAGAATCGGTGATTCGTCAAATTATCTCGATGCAGCGGGACACGTACCTCAATAACTATTTCCAGGGAGACCCATGTCTTGATTGGCGGATAACGGGACTGGTGGTAAAAATCAACGTCCGTTGAGCCTGCGAGAAGGTGAGCCAGGACACTGGGTCCTCGCTGTACTGTATCGATACACGAGGTATTGTGTCACTGGTTTCTGGTCGGTTCCTGGGGATCTTCCATCGAGTCCAGAATTGAAGAATAACGCCCCTGCTTTATGTTTCAGTATCTAATTGTCGCACACAACGAGAAGGAACACTTACCTGGGACAATAGGTTGTTGAAAATACGGAGACTTCTAAAGCGAACGGGGTCATTTAAAGTTGTGGCGCGAAGTACTTGGAATGCTAAGATAGTCGTTAGCGCATGCTCGTCGCTTAAAAATCCAAGAATACACTCACCGCTGCAACCATCCCAAAAGGTGTTCCCAAAGGAAAATACATTCGGCATACGATAGAGGCGCCAATTCCTAGCCTCATAGCGGACTTGAGAGCACCTAGGAAGCACTTGTTGTCAGAGAAATCGCTCGTAAATTGAAATCGATATACCTTCTCCTCGAAGGTCAGGCTACGGAGCGGCTGGTCTTGGGTAATGCGATCCTCGATATGTAATGCTGCTTTTGCAGTCTGCCCGCTGCGTGCAGGATATCTATAACGTATCGAACCAAGGTATAGGTTGGAGGTAAGGGCGGCGAGAACTATATAGCCGGGGAGTGTTCGGGGGTATTGATTATGAGCGGTGAAGAATCTAGGGAGGTATTAGGGTATGTTTGGAGTAAGAAAACAAAGGTGAAATATGGATACCTTTTGGGTTGACACTTCTTGTGATTGATGAGCTAGAATCCATCGCTACCTGCGGGTTAGAAAGAGTTAGAAGGTAAGGGATATGAGAGATGTAGGTATATGCTTACGAATTTAGCTTTTTCGAGTTCAGAGCCATTGTCTTCACGAATGAAGGGTTGGTAAGTGTGTTTCGAACCATAGACTCGGAACAATGAGCAACTTTAAATCGGAACTGAGAGCGCCGAACAGTGTGTTTTCTTGCCAATTGCAAGCTAGATGTTGTTGGATTGTGTGTTGTGTCTTTCCAGGTGACTTTATTAGAGTAGCGGGAGGAAGCAGTCACACTACATGTCGCGTGCGGGGTCAGGTATGGGTTCGCAAGGTCGATCTGTGGTGGATGTAAGCAGAGTTTCTGGGGACAAGGCCACAACAATGAATTAGAATATAACGCAAGATCATAGACAAGATATACGCACCATTGAAGCTTCAGGCTTTATTGAGAGTATCCCAGGACCCATCCACTACCGCCGCCAACGTTGCGCTACGGCTACCACCTCTGCTATGAAACCTTTGTCGAATGCGCTAGGAATGGCAGAATTCCCCAGGTGAGTGGGCTTAAAAGCTCGGCGAGTTCAACGGCTAGGTCGTCCATGGGTGAATCAAAATAGCGATTCAAGAGATGTGGTGGATGTGGTATGATAATCGGATCTGTGACTGCGCATGGTTAGGTAGATGGGAGGATGCAAGCTAAATGACTTACGGACGAGCTTGAAAAGATACGAGGAGGATACAAAATCCAAGCGGAGCGATGGAGAAGGTTGTGGAAATAGAATGGGAAAGCCACGTGGTTTGGCAAGAAAGCTTCGTCTCGATAAGTGCTCGAGTTCGGATAACGGTGAACCAGTACCCAACGATTCCATTCCGCCTCATCTCCTTATCGAATGCGGTGATACGGCGGAACGAGACTCGAGGGGACCTCGGCACTGATTTTCCTATAAGCAGCTGTCAGAATATACCAATGTACGAGAGAAATCATGTCTACCATGTCATTACCTGCTCCAGGAACGGCAATGAGAGGATTCAGTGGGTTCCCTGGTGATGTAACGTATCCAACATGTTGCCTCGAGGCAAGGAGAAGTTGGATTTCGGGGTCTGGGTGCCGCAAGGCTCTCGCGGAACAAGGACGTGTTGATGTATTGGGGGTATCTGAAGTATACGGAACACGTTCGTGGAAAGACAAAGCCTAGAATCGTCGTTGATTTTCCACTCGCCGGAGGCTAGAGCCTAGAGAACGCAGTCACCTTCGATTTCCGAAAAGTTCAATACCCAAATACGTCCGAGATAGATGTAGCGTGCCTTTGCCAGCCTCACGCCAGGTACAAGAGAGAAATCTAAAGCCCGATTAGTCTCCATATAATCGATCCGAACACGAGGTTGACATGCCTTCTCGATGATCAGCGGAGCGATCGGTATCTGGAACCATAGCTGGGGTGCTCGTGAAACCGTTGAAGCGCAACGATGAATGTAAAGGGCTGCTATTTGGAATGGTGTCCGCTGGTCTTGAGACGTTGGGTAGGTGTCGAAATCGGAGGTAGGTCGAAGGTGCGAATTGTGAGGATGTTGGGGGGTGAACGTGTTTGGGTGGCATCAAATGGTCTGAAAATACCCTCACGCGGCGTGTGCTCGTGGGTACGTAAGAACCAGCTTGATATATCCCAATCTGAGGGAAAAAGATCAACCACAGGCGATGCAAGATGGAAATCGGTTACATACCAATGAGCCTCGATGTATAATGCATTCAGGTCTCCGTTCGTGTCAATGGTAGTGGGCCGAGTGTTTGGTGTGAGAATGAGGGGTTTTTACAAGAGCTTGTGGATTGTCCAAGAAAGTGTTAGTAGTCGAGATCGAGGACGATTTGGAAGTGATTACTTACCACTCCGTTGGCACCGAGCTGAGTGGATTTTGCTTGTGTGATAAACTTCATCAAGGGCCATATTACGATGTCTTCTACAAGAGGAGTTAGGATACCAAAAGAAAAGAGAGACTGTGCATTTCTGGGCGTACAGAGAGATCTGAGCTAATTGTGCGGATCGTCGCGTGGGCGATATTGTAGAGGCGGTGTTTTGGGGATAGTGAAAGAGGAACAGTTTGCTAGGTTCAGGATCGGTTATGCAATCGCAAAAGAGTAATATAGTACATACCTGGAGACAGGAAGACTACAGTAGGAGGAAGGAAAACGATGCGAATGGTGACGGTTCGATTCAAGGAGAAGCGGGAACACGTGATCGATTTGTGTGATAAATTTTCATAAACACGTCATTTTTCAGGTTCGATCCCAACCGTCGTTCAACTTCAATGTTCTTAACCTAGTTTGCCCAGCACTCATATCTCAAGGACTGAATATTCAAAAAGACTAGCGTAACGCCAAACATACAACATCCTTCTAATGATCCTGAATGCACGGCGCAATATCCTCCGCATCAGGACCACTTCAAGTTGCCCTTGCGCAGAGCCCGTACGGTATCATGAAAAGACAGGGAGTGGAATAGGCGGAACTGGCGTTGTCTTACTGGGGTACAGCGTACGTTATCACTATTATGCTGGATCCGGTGGACATTGACTGGCTTCGCTGTTCAATGTCGAACGCCGTGCTACAGACCACGCCATCCATCGTGCCAATGACAGGATTCTTTCACGACTGCGATGCATCACCCCGAATTTCTCGCACCCACATCTCTACAGTACCTTTGACCTGCCTCAATCTCGTCCGGTGAATCACTTCCACTTGTATCCTTCTCAACCCCTAAAATTGACTGGTCGTAGACCCGGTGGGCTCCCCAAGGCACATTACAAAGCACGCAATTTCACTACTCAGAGAAAGGCATTACAAAACAACAATTGACATAGTAGCGGTCCTTATGGGGGTCAAGAGCCCGCTCTGGCGAGCGCATCTTAGGGCAAGAGAGGAAAATGTCAATAGGCGAGCAAGACAGAATATATATACGATGTGCGTAGACCGAAACAGTAAAACGAACTCCCCAAATCCATCGTCCTATTGGGGATGCTATAAACCTAGCTCGGTGATAGGCTTCCCCACGAAACACCATGACCGTTCTGCGACTCCGCACTCCACAAGGTGAAGTGTTCCACTTTTAACTGCCCAGTAGATTCCGTCGCAGGTTTCTGCTCCACATACGTCGAAGAATCTATACTCCATAAGGTGAAGTCCGCCTCTTTCAACGGCACGATGGATTTCGACGTAGGTTCTTGGGTCGCATGCGTCGACGAGCCTGCCGCAGAATTCCCGTTAACATTCTTCTTCGAAGGATTCGCATTCCAAAAGATAAAGTCCTTTTCTTTCAACGGCGCGATAAACATTATCCTAGGTTTTCGGTTCGCATCTGTCGACGAGCCTGTCGACTTCTCGCCACCATTCTCCTCCGAAGACTCCGCACTCCGCCAGGTAAAGTTTTCTTTCAACGGTAGGCTGGGCTTTTGATTCGCCTTCGTCAGGGAGTCCGTCGTAGAATTTTGGTCCCCACTCGGTGGAGGTTCCATCCTCGCCGAAATGAGTTCTAGTTGCTTCCCTCTACACCACACGATGTGTTCCATCGTGGATTGTTCGTCGCCATATAGTACAAAGCCAGGCTTTATCCAAATTCTTCCCTGACTAACAATTTTTATAGGGATTTTAGTCTCCGGCCCTAAGGACTCTACTGGGGGAATAGGATTCTGTTGGGGTGATAGTTAACAGGGAAATATTTGACGTTCAGGTCCGCTCACCGTTTCCAGCATTGCGAGGATATCTTCGTAAATGTGCGATCCTCCAGCCATCTCAGTGAGGACGTGCATGTAGATATTGTCAACCTGCCATTCCCGTTGGCCTTCGCCATTGGTTTCGGTGACTTTCCCATCCCGCGCCGCGTCATGTAGCATAATATGGAAGAATTCTTCGACGCGGACATTATCTACGGATAGGGATTGAAGCCGAGAGGCACCAAGCCATGCCTTCTGAATGAGTCCAGAATTGTCATGGTTTTGCTTCGCCTAAATGTTGTTAGAGCATAAGAACCCGGACATTGGGGAGCTTACCTTGGCAGCACACTCAGTACCGAAGAGCTTTAGATGATTCCTCCCAGACAGGTCGATGTGGCAAGAACGTAGCCAGCATATCACATGTCCGAACAAGAATGTTTCCAACCTTTGCTGTAGGTCTTTGTAGGGCGATGAATTCCGGTGAAGCTTGAGACCCCACGTAGGCCCCTCTCTTGCAAATCGATACAGGTCAGACGGAAAACTATCTCCATCCATGAGTCCCTTGGCAGGGTCGAGGTGATGCATAGTGCATGAAATCATAGCCGCCGCTAAGATCATACTGTGTTTCTCCATATCGATGTACCAAAGGCCAGCCCGTTTTTCTGAGGACAAAAAATCGTCAAACGATTTATGGAGGAGTTGATATGATCCATCCTCGATGATAACCAAGCTCCGCAGCTTTTGGAATATGTCGGCTATACCTCCACCGTTCACAGGATCCACATATTCCATAAGGCAATGAAGCACTTGAAATGGGATTTTTTTCCCAAATGGCTGTGCAGAACAAGCCATGACGAAACCCAAAGCAATACAAATATCTTGCCGTATGTCATCGTCACCTTCGGCTACCAGAGACTCGAGTGCGGTGTTGTAAAGAACTTCGAGGGCATGCATTGCATTCGTTGGTGGATCATTATCCGTGAATAACTTCAAACGTTTCCGTGGATTCTCTTCAATAAACCTGATGACAGTTGCAGCCCAGATAAACAGACCGCTAGCGCGTTCCGCCAGGTACCCCAGGTGGGTGCATTTTTCAGCTTCCGTCAGGAAATTGAAGGCCGGACGTCGAAAGGATCTTTCTAGAAAGTAAAGGATGTCGCTTTTTGTCTCGGGGGAGTTGTGGTCAAGGGGGAAGGGATGAATATGTGCACAATCCTCCAAGTAACGCACAATATCTTCCTCGGGACGACTGGCGAGGACAAAGCGCAAGAACGGAAGTGATTGGAATATGTTTCTTCTGAACAATTCCAAAAGCTGTTCTCGAAAATTGGTCTCGGTACGGTCCCTTCGCGAACATTCGTCGATCCCGTCGGCCAAAATTACAATCCGACCTTCTTTGGCAATTTCACTGCCCAGTCCACGCAGTGGATTGATCAGAAGCTTTGTGACCTGTGTGTGTAGTTCGGTGTTCTGTGATATCTGAGGGCTCCGGTCCATCACTTCCGCGATTGGCTTTTCAAATCTCTCATCGAACCTTCCAAGTAGGTACGCTAGATCCTTAACGAACGTTCCAGCATTGTTGTACAAGCTCCTGTCGAACCGGATAAAGGCAGCTAGGCGGCTGCGATAACCAAATGTTGATAAGACATTGTGTAGAGTGCCAATCAACGAGCTTTTGCCGCAACCAGCGATCCCGGAAATCCAAAGAACGGATTGCTTGTCGTAGAAACACCAATCCAGTATCTTTGAAAGGGACGAACGACGGGTTCCCAAGAGGCAATGAGACTTTGGTCCCAACAGTTGTGAGAAAGATTGGTGAGGTCGTAGTTTCTGCTCCCGCGCTGAGGACGTACGCCGTCAGTCCTATTTCGAGTGTGAAAAATGTGATGGGAGATTCACCAATGGATGCAACGACTTTTTGCATGCTCAAGAGGGTCACTGTCGTAACCTCAACCTGGTTACTGACAAATCGTCTTTGAAGCCCCTCAAAAGCGCGGTTAAAATCTGCAATTTTTGAAGATGTGTCCCAGAAATCCATGACCTGGGCTGACCGAAAAGTTAGAACGTGGAAGGTCCAACTCATATGCGACAAAAATACGCACAGAGACGGCCTTTGATCGCGTAATTCGAGAGGAACACGTAACATTCCTCTGACTGCCAGACTATTTCATCGAAGAGTTCCGAAAAGTCACCCCCTTCGTTTAAAGCATCCTTTTCAACGGCGATTTTATATGTGGCTAACATAACGTCGTACAGCGCAACAATCTCTTTGTTTTGCTTGTGCCTTGCAGTGATTATCTATATTGCTATCAATGTCGAATCTGTGTCAAAAAAGTAGAAGCAACTCACCTGATATATACCAGACACAACGATCGAGGCAGCGCGAGCAATCTCATGCACCTAGTATACCTCAGATTCGTGACTGATTACCAACTGATTACTCTTTGGAACAACCTTACCTCCGAAAGATCGTTTAATACTGCAATGATGTTGTCCGTGGTCTGATAAATGAGCTCATGTTTTTCTGTCTTTCTCTTGAGCTTCTCCATCTCCAGGTCAACATCGCCTTTTGCAACGGGTTGTTTGGAAACATCGTCGATAATGCGAGGATTACGGTCTTCTATCTGTGATGCAGTCTGAGGAGCTGCGAAGGTCGAGGTATCATCGAGTGCTCTGTTGACCTTATCGGGGAATTGTTGTGGCTCTGCTTGTATTCCGAGCCTATCTAGCACTGGCAGAGCATCGTTACCATCCACGATGAGGCCTCTGGGATCATCGCCGGTGTCTGCAGTGTGGGTGGCGAGGGGTATGGCACTCAAGGATGACATCGGGCCCGGGGAACTTGCAAGATCATTGAGTCTCGCGCTTACCCCGTCGACGGACCGATCTATTCGCTGATGGGGTTTTGTTTGTATCTCTACAATCTCGGATTCAGCGCTGGGTCGAGCGTCGTTTTCCTTTGTAGCGCGCTCTTGGGAATTACTATCGAGAGTCCGAGGGCTATGGTCTGAATTTGCTCTGGCTAAGGGTATAACGGTTGATGCCGAGCTACCTGGTGCCAATCCTGAGTGTTCCGTACTTATCGACAACTTGAAGCGGTAATCGGTGTACTTTTCCCTATGGATCACCATTTCCCTTTGAAGTTCTTCCGCGTCGTTTTCATTAGGCAAAGCATACAAGGTCAGAGATTACGACACACCAGCATTGCGGTTAACAGCAAAATCATCAAGTGGAATCCCAACACTGGCCAAAAGCGTGTTGATCCAGAATCGATGGTGACGATAAACCCGGAGAGATATCTCCGAGTTTGATTTCATTTGCCTGAAGGTAAAGATGTGTGAGTTTGAATAGTCGGTTCTCTAATATCTTATCATGGGGAGAAACATACATGGGTAAACCTATCAGACATCCATTACTCCCAATATTTTCCGTGTCGGTGCGGTATTTCTTTCTGATAGCTTCGTTCGGAACCCGAATGCTTATGACAAGCTTCTTTCTCCTAGATGCTGGCAATCCCACAATTTTGAGATCTTAAAGGTATCAGCTAAATATGAGGCAGAGGAAAGCGTAGCACTCGCCTTTGATTGTGAACTCAAGCAACTCGGCATCTCTGTCCATACTACTAGCGGTAAGAACTCGTGAAAAAATACAATGAAGAAAGTCGTACCTTTTAGTGACTTGGTTCCGTTCTACAGTGAGCGACATCGTAGGTAGCGGTGAAAGGACTAAGGAAAGAAAGGTTTTGTGATCCATCGTAGTCTATTTCTTTTCTGTGTGATTTCCAGAACATGCCTTCACCATACATCGAGCAGCAGGACTCCACATGTTGCCAGCCGTTAAGGCTTCCATCCAACTCGTGGCCTACGCACCGTGGATGATCAATATAGCATAGGAGCCATACCAGCCTCTAATGACTTGTTCGGTGTACAGAAGTAGATCACAATTACCACCTAACATGGCTGCGACGGGTGAAACTTGATCGATATGAAAAGAAGATATGTAATTAACCTGCGATGGACATGCGACACGTGGAGTCACCCAACACAATATTATGCAATGTGTTCAGTTCTTGGTTCAATCATTGCTGCCTCCGTATATTTTAGTTTCTCACTCTGTTGCCTGTCTCACTAGACCGCAAGGCCTTACGTACGCCCGCGAAGTCTAGTTTAGCTCTACCCACATAGCTCAACGGGAACAATACCACTCACTATTGAGGATCAAAAGTGGAGGTAACTACCCCTTCTCAATATGAAGTAGGGATGCCAACGGGTCGGGCGGGTCGGGTACGGGTCCAAACAGGACCCCTGATAATTGGGCCAAATGATGGATCCAAGTTCGGCATAAAATGGGCCCAAATTTTGGGAATGATGGATCCAGGTTCGGCATAAACACCCGCCGAAGGCGGGAGCCCGGAGGGTAGGTTCGGCGAAAATGTACTACTACCGCGCCCACGATGAGGTACTTGAGAACTCCATAAAATCCAATAGGATTGTACAGTAGACTGCAGTCCCTGTGCCAATCTCATGTAGAACAGTACAACTTTCCCATTTCCCAAATGTTTTTTGGTTGCATACATAGGAGTAGATAATGATAGGCTAAACCATAATTGCAAAAAAATAATCCCGACCCTTGCCGCTCCCCGACTGTCGTTGCTGCCCTCAACATCGAACACTGCTCATACCTGATCTCTGCTCCAATGTCTGAGCCTCACGACATTGAGGAAGAAGAGCACATAGTCTTCAACCCCAGCAATTGGATCAAACGCGGAAAGACATACGATCCACGCGTGCTCCCCCTGCACGTCGTCAATGCTGCCCTCGCGCTCCTAGAGCCGCCTCGAGAAGCTGTCGAAAAACTTCCATCCAATCTTCTCCCAATCATCGACTTCATCAAATTACGGCTACCCATCCAATCACATTCTCTTAATACGTACAAGCCAGAAGCATGGTTCACCAATGTGGTACCAACCGTGTCAAAAGAGGATGCGGTTGAGCTCGTATGGAAGCGACCCATCCCTTCTGTCGAGACATTGGAGATGCTGGAAAAAAACTTTGGTCAGATGTGGTTTGATGGTGTAAAAGGCATCGTTGACCCACGTTACCATGACGGGAACGAAGCACTTCCATTCTGGGTATTGACGCTTTGGAAAAGTGTCAGCGAGATGTTATTGCGGCAGGATGAATGGAAAGAGGCCTACGAGACACTGAGCACAGTGGTGCAGGATCCTTTGGTGTCCGAACACTTCCCTACAATCATCAGTATCCTCGGCCGTCGAAGCTGGAATAGGAATGTCGAAATCGGCCGCTTCACGTTTGAAGGGTACAAATTCAACAAGCTCCTTCGACCACGAATGCTATGTGATGATATCACACAGTGCATGAATCAAGCCCTCCAAACTCGCCTTGACCGTGACCGCGCTCGAAAGAACACCCATTACATCGCTGCCTCACGGTTTGCGACTGTTCCCCAGACGGCGGCAAAGAAGAAGTTTGTGGCCACAGACCTGCCTCAGTCCCTCGAAGACCTCGAGAAACGTGTCATGGATAATCCGGGTCTCAAAGTGTGGTTCCCTACTTTGCTGAACAAACATGAGGTGGCAATCTGTATTGATTTTGAAGCACATACAATTGCATATGGTGAGAACCAATTTCACATTTTACAGTGACATTAAGCTTACCTGCTTCTTCTATTTGTAGGGGATTCACTTCCTGATATGCCCGAGCCACTTGTTGTCGTCAAGAACGTTCAAGTGGGTGTCGTCTCAGTATAAGACTCCGTTTGAGTACCTCGGCAATACATTAGCCCACGGCACACAAGAGGATTTCGTCTCATGCATACCTGCTGCTATGAACACCATTGCCCATGGTGTTTTTGGGGATCCTCTCTGGGCCCCAAACACGCGATATCTCGACCGAATCCGGTGGTTCCTTGCTCTCGTACCTAATCCGGACAATGTAAGCGTCATCAACACTTATGAGCAGACAAAAGTATCTGACATGTCGATTAGACCTCAAGCGATGTGCCGAAGTCGTCCCTACCGTCCAAAGAGTCACACTTCCGAATAGCTATTGACAGTCTGTTGAATCCGGCTGAAGAAACGGCATGGAAGGACATTATTGATGCGGGATATGACGAGCTAGCATCGGAAATTGAAGGACTGGATGCTAAAGGAGAACAAGATGCTGTCAGCGACGTGGTAGCGTTGAAGGCTGATGTCGACGTATGCTTCCCCTTTGAAACAGCCAGACCCTCATCCTAACATTCCTTCTCATTCTCCGTCGAAGTCTCCGGTCAAACGCCTGAAGGAAGGCGTACAAGCTGCTTGGAAGAGTACATTCAGTAAACCAGCGAAGGCCGAGACATCCAAGAAACGCACCGCGAAGAGTTCGGATGGTGGCAAGTCGAAAAAAGCAAAGGTTGATACCCAGTCACACGAGGAGCCTGCTTCCGGGCCTTCAGGTATTAGCAAGGCAGCGAAGTCGGAGAGATTGGCGCGAGAGAGGGCTGACAAGGGGATTTTCGACCCGAAGAAGAGAGAGAAGTGGAAGACGAGAATCAAAGACATAGATCCTCGTGCAGAGTTCTTCGAAGATGATCTACGAGCAGTTCGGTGCTCACACTGCACCAGGCAGATTCGTACTCGCACAGGAACAGATACTCGCGAATTCCGGAACCATTGGGAGAGGTGTCATGAGGGCAGTTACGACAAGATGAAGACGAGAGTGGCGACGGCGAACACGAGTACGCTGACGTCGGAGTTTTGGCGGACGAAATGGAATCAAAGACAAGAGCATCAGTGGAAGAATGACCACCAGTTCCTTCGCATTTTCTCTTCAAAATGTGAACATTATGCACGGCCTGTTCCCTCTCATACCACCCGTCAGTATGACTACTTGCCATGCTACGAGTGTATGGATCCACCTGTGGTTCCCAGTCCGACCGGCTAGTTAGTGGGCGGATACACCGGGTATCCGCCAACTAACTTGTGCGAAAATCCGTTTATTTACGGTACGCAAATATCTCTGAAATATCTTTTGCAGCCCTCGAATAATTCCACTCACCTGCAACTAACTTTTTCCTCTGGCGCTCTCGACTCTCGCGGCTCTTGTCAAACCACCCACCTTCCTTTTACAGAAAATTCGAAAAATCACACCATCACCGTCAACGTCATCTCACGCATCGTGCTCAGAGTCAACCGCCAACGATGAGCTCGACAACCCACATCCGTTGCGGTCCCCTTCCCCTTCAATTTTTTTCCAAATGGATCCAACTCAACCCTGTACCGAGTCCGCCGCAGTGCACGCAATGCAATCAACAATCTACAGGTCAATGTTCCCTAGCAAAATGAGCAAGCATGTACTCCTCGAAGGCTCGGTCCAGTCATTGTGCTGCTGGACATAGACATGAGCGGGTGGTTGGGTAGTTTTGGGGTTTCTAGGCCTCAGGTGCGTTACTGTCTCTCCTATAGCTAATCTGAAGCTTGCTCACAAATACCCAGTGATTTAAAACACCACCATATCAAAGACCGGATACCTTCCTCGATCATAGCCTACAATGATTCTTCCTGGTCGCTCTACATCATGTCAAAGGTCACATCAGTCAGTAGAATGTGTGCATGGTACCTAGGGCGCATCGACACGTTACTTGAATAGTAATGAGTAGCGGTAAGTCATATTACTCCTAGTGCCAGTCTAAGCCGGTAATCCTCTGTCTAGGCCATACTTCTCCAACATGCTCATTTCACTGTACATTTAGCAAGAACCTGGACTCGACTTGCAGTAACCGGCAATACCTATTTCCGCTTGTGGATGATATAGAGTTCTCTTGTCCTGAGTGATGGATGGGCCTCTGGACAAGCTTCGGGCGCGCCGAGGTTGCGATTGTGTGGTTACTTCAGAATCCAAGGTATTCTCCGGCAAAACGTACATACATCATGTATCTAGTGGTCACCTATAAATACGTATTCATTGCGTATTCACAGACCAGATGTCAACTTTGGTTGGACTGTGACAGATATGCTCCTGCCCGTGCTTATGAATAAGAACTCAAGCCCTGACTTGTTGACTTATCAGGACCGTATTCACTTCGACTGAACTCGCTCGAACCAAATAAGCGCTTCGGCGCTTCATAACTAGAAACTCTCCACTCAAGGCGAACCAACGATTTACTCTGCTTCTTGTTCAGTTCTTCGAGTCTAAATGGCCTAATCATCGTCTCGTTTACTCCATTGACACCCAAGGAGCAGCGGGTACATTTAAAGCAAGGCTGAAACCAGCTACACAAAATGTATTGAAACTCTCCACGCAGAAAGTGAATCATGGTCTGGAGCTTGTCCCGCCGAAGCGATCTTGCTGTAAATGCTCAGAATATGCTCCAGGAAGCGTTATCCTCTGTTCTCACTAAGATCTAACCAGCAGGTCTTGTGGTTGTGTTGGAACGTTCATTCGAGCACATTGGTGGCCATCAAAGTACGAATCAAGCTTAATCAAGTACGATCAAATGTTGTCCTTAACACAGATTTTGCACATTTTATAACGTCCACTCGCTGTAACTTGCTCGGTGTCTTGAAGCGGATAGTAGATCACTATCTGACCTATATATAAGTACTTGGCTGGCCTGATAATTTTGTTTTGGTGACAAAAAGCACAATTCGTCGAAGAACAACGTCGCAACAAGTTCATTGATTCCTATGCTACATACAAATTCAGAAATGAATCCTAATCACTTGGAACATGCATTAATTGCTCTCCTGCAGCTGAAATAATCTTGGAGCATAGTAGCTATTGGATCGAATGATGTCTGCGCGAGAGATGGACATCAACGAACCGTGACACAGGCATGCCATTGCCGGGATTGTGGTAGAGGCTCTCCATCCAAACTTCAAGCTTCAAGTCTACTAGGTAAATTCGTGGTAAATATCACAGATACATTTGCACTACGAAGCTACTTACAAAACACCCAGAAAATACTCAAGACAGTCAAGGTCTCAGCGAGTACTTGCCGCATCAACAAAGATAGAGCTTCAGCGAGCAAATGCACAAAGAGAACGGCATATGAACTACAGTCAAGCTTGATAGGCATGGGATTTGGCAGGCGCATGGACGAATACAAAGAGCCAGCAGTCACTTCTAACTGTTTCTGCCTCAAGTCAAAGTACTCATAGTTCACACCTCAGCACCTGTGGATTCCCGGGTATTGAGTATTCACAGGGCGTGGAAGGGCCTTGAAAAGTAGAAGCGTCGATGCAAGGTTGTCTCGCTACAAAGTAGGAGTAAGAATCGCGAATTAGAACTTGATGAAACGTTGGTAATGACAGACTGTTGACCGCATTCACGCGATGACTTGTTGCGACCATTTATTTGCATTGAAGGGCGATAGAGCAACAAACAAAAGGGTAACAAAGAATATGGAGACTGAGGTATATGTGAAAGTCAAGTCCCATTCCGCCTATGTGAATAAGTGTAAGACTTCCTTGACTCGACTACTCGAGTACACGCAAAGGCCCTATGGCCGAGAGAGCACGACAACCTTTAGATTGTGTGTAGAGTAATCAAGACAAAAGAGAGTTGGTCTACCTAAGTCCGCGGAGGGTATTTATAGGTAAAGGAATAGGTAAACAAATATCAATAGATAAGATATGAATGATTAACCATATAGGTAACGGGCGTGTTACACCCTCCCCGGCCAAATCGCCAACGGGGTCGATTTGAAAGCAATACACATGAAGATTAAAGTGAGATATAGTCGGTTTTGGGGAATGAGAGTGAGTGAAGACGTGTTTGTTGAAATATGTACGTGGGAATGCAAATTGGGGTACGTGGGAATGCAAGTTGGGTATACGGTCCGTTTCGGGAAAGGTTACTTGATGAGTGATGCGATGACGTGACTTCGCTTTTACTCCTCCACCATCCTTTCGGAATCAAGGCAATCAGGTGTACCGTCGGCCTTTGGGATCACAGCAGACGACTCGGAGGCAGGTTCGGAAGGAATAGCGCGAGTGGTAGGAGTGTTACTACGGTCATTTCCCAATGGTAATTGGGTGTTACCCGCGGTGTTCGAACCAGTGGTCTTGGCGGCTTGTTTTCGTGAGTTCCCTTCCTTATATGTTCCTCGGAGTTGTTGTCCCGCCTGAGTGATCCATAATCGACGTTCTTGGAACATCAGGTAGATATTCCAGGTGCTTGGTGGAGTCCAAATGCGAAGGGAGTCGTCGAGGATGGAAGGAGAGACGCCATACATGCGGAGGCGCTGGTTCACCGATGATTGAAGTTCGGTCCATTCTGTGCTGAGCTCGGGATAGATGATAGGTACATCCATTAATGCGCTGATGGCCCATTCACTGCAGGTATTCACCATGTCGACAGTGATGCCTTGTTGTGCCATGTTCCTCACCATCTCGTACACGGTGATATTCCCAGCATCATTACCGGAGAATCGGTCCAGTTTAACCATGGGGGCAACTTTCAATTTCCAATGGGCTAGATACTGCTTGTAGATGCCCACTGGAGCGACTACACTCAGCAGTACACGAAGGAAGTGAATCCGTTGATTGGCAGTGATGATGAATCCCGTAGTAGACCGTTTATTCGGGCGGATCTGTTGCAGAAGGTTGAATCCTGGTATGGTTGCTAGGTCGACACGGAGTGTAGTGGAGATGGAAATACCAGGGTATTGGATAGGGTTGGAATAGATTGCATACCACGCAGCCTGTGCCTCGGGTGAAAGTGTCGGATTGGCTTGCGCGATTACGGGACGGGGATCTAACCATGGAAAAATGGTGCGTTCATCGTCATCGAATAACACTTTCGCTCGGCGTGCATTATGAATCCAAGCCGGTGGTTCCCATCTTGATGTAAGAAGGTACTGACAGCCTTCTGATAGCGGAACTCCGGCTTCACTTCCTGCCTTGGATACCATCCATATACGGTGTACACGTCGAAATGCGACCCAATTGCCAAGCTGCTGTGCATCCCGGATGAGTCGTTGGATATCCTCGACAGATTGAGGCAGTGCTATAGCGGTAAAGCCACGAGGTTTATGCTGGAGCAACTCGTCCTCGCTCGGTACCTCCCTATGAGACCTATCTGGTGAAGGTACGCGTGGTGGGACAGGTAAGGGTTTGGTGTCACGGCTGTCATGACGGCGGTGATTGGACGACGATGGTTGATCACGGTGGGAACTGGATGGAGTAGGTGAACGTGAACGTGAGCGGCGGTGATTGATAGGGCGTGAGTTGACTGAATATGGACCAGCCCGGTTGGATTCCCGAGTGCGACGGTCAGGTCCTGAATGGTAGGAAGGGCGAGGTGAATTGTAGTCGTTACGTCGAGGTTGATGGTTGCGACGTGGGTACTTCAATTCACGGAGATCATCCTCCAGTTCAAAAATACGGCTCTCGAGTGGATTGATTGCATCGTCTATGAGGCGACGGACTTCCTCATAGGTTGTAGGTGTAGCGTTTGACATTTCGATGTCAGCATCAAGATTTTCGGTGCGGGACCTTGAATCGGGTCTCCCCAACTCTCCCCGGCCAGACTCGCGAGAAGGCTTGTTTGAATAAAATGACATTGTGTATAGTAGTGGTCTGGTAAGGGTGATGAAATGAGCGTGGGTGGTTAAGGTTTGGGAATGAAGGAATAGAGTTAAGGTTTATTTACGGTTGAAACCGCGTTTATTTTTTCTTGAGCCGTGAGATTTGGGGTCAGGGAGATCCTGCCATCTTTTCACACCTGAGACTCGGAGATACTCGTCTAAGGCCTTGAGGTCCTTTACGTCTTTATATGGCTGCCATGTGAGGTCTCCAAGGGTCCACCTGATAGCAAAATAAATGCCATCCTTACGCCATTCATGTCCTTCGAGTGAGTCGACAAAGAATTCAGCATCCGCTGGAGCACCAAAATCATAAGGCTCAGCCTTTGAACGGTCGGGAAATAGAACCTCATCATTTTCTTGGTAGGGACGGAGCAAGCTGACGTGGAACACAGGGTGAATGCGACGTTTGGTAAGTTCTTCGGGTAAATCAAGCTCGTAAGTTGATGTCTTGGGGTTTGCCTTGATAATCGGATATGGTCCGATAAATTTAGGGCACAAACGTGTCGTCCGATCCTTAGGCATATTGAGATTTTTGGTGGAAAGGTACACCTTATCACCCTCCTTGAGCTTAGGGTCATGTCGACGGTGCTTGTTCGCATAGTGGGTTTGAAAGACTCGTGCTTCTATGATGCTATCATGAGCATCATAGAGATTCTGCATTGCCTGAATTGCAAAGGCTCGAACTCCAGGAGGTATATTCTTGACGTGTCGAACCTCCCGCATCATAGTGGGCATGTAACCGTAGTTCAGTTCAAAGGGAGAGAACCCTGTCGTCTCGCTGATGCTTGAGTTAATAGCAAACTCGACCACAGGTAACTTGTCTAGCCAGTTGAGTTGATCCGGTTTGACCGTAGCGCGTAGAATTTGATTGGAGTTACGAATAGCACGTTCTGAGGCACCATCAGTTGGTGGGTGGAATGCTGTTGACATGAGGAGTTTTGATCCAAGTAACCGGTGAAGTTCACGCCAGAATGCGGCCGTAAACTTGGAGTCTCTATCAGAAACAATTGATTCCGGTAATCCGTGAAGTCGTACAATTTCGCGGAAGTACACTAGTGCGAGTCCTGATGCAGTACTTTTGGTGTGCATAGGTACCAAATGCACCATGGAAGTTAGGCGGCAGATAATGAGCCAGATATAGTTGAAGCCACGGACTTCTGGGAATGGTCCAAAGAAGTCCATTCCTATTGATTCCCAGGGGCGTGTAGGAATCGGCATTGGGTGGAGTTTCCCTGCAGGCTTGCGGTAGTCGGACTTGGCACGGTTGCATGGTTCGCAAGTATTACAGAACTTTTCCGTCATTCCATAGATTTTCGGCCACCAATACCAACGCCGAATGTAGTCGGCAGTTCTTTGAGGACCGAAATGTCCCATAATCTCATGTCCTTGGTCTAAAATTAGTCCTCGAAGTGAACGACGACCCTTGGGGGATACAGGGATGCATACAACGCGCTCCCCGGCAAGATTGGTATGCCAAATAAGTCCATTTTCAACCATGAAACGAGGGTGATCTTCTGGGCACTTCAATACCTTGGAGAACGTCGGATCATTCTCGTAAAACTCCTTGATATCTGTGAGGAACATGTCATCTTGATTGTAGACATGTTCCCGCAGGTCTGGTCCTGATGCGAGTGAATCAACAATTGTTGGATCAAAATGATGAGGTGGCGGTTCCGAGATTTCTGGAGCCGTAGTGTCTTCCTGAGGTTCAGGTTTGTTGGCTTCAAGTTCAGCCGCTTCCAAGTCCCGTTTCTCTTGCTTCTCTTGAATCCTATTTGACCGTCGGAGGGTAAAGACTTGATCAAAGATTTGCTGCAGTTCAGCTTTGCGTCCAATAGGCAAGTCTTCACCTTCAGAGTCCAAGCGAGCATCAGCTGACACATAATGATGCGCATCGTGTTTTTCTCCTGGTGTATCAGACTCATAATACCTTGAAAGTGCATCGGCAACCTTGTTTCTAACACCCTTGATGTAGGTGATATCAAAGTTGAACCTGGAAAGGTATTCCATCCAACGCATTTGACGTCCAGACAGTCGCTTCTGGGTCTTGAAGAACTGAAGAGATTGATGATCCGTAACAACATGTATCTTGTAGCCGATCAACTTGTCTTCCCATTTGAGTAATGCTTCGAGTATAGCCAGAGTTTCGGCTTCAAAGACACGGTAATTCCGTTGAGCATCCGTAAACTTTTTGGACATGAATCCTGCAGGGCGGCACTTCTGCCAAATTGGTCCTTGACCATACATGGCTCCGACGCCTGAGACGGATGCGTCACAGATGACCCAGATAGGTTCATCAAGCTTGGGATTAATGGGTCGGAGTACTGGGACTTTTCCAGTGCAGCATAAGTCCTTGATATTCTGCATGCAAGCATCATGAACTGGGCGCCACATGAATGGCTGCTTGTTCTTGGACATGTCCGAGAGCGGTGACGTATATGAGGCAACATTAGGAAGGTAGGCGGCAAGGTAATTGACGACTCCAAGGAATTTTTGAATGTCATGATATTCCCGAGGTGTCCTCCAGTTGCGGATGATGTCCAGTTTGTCCGCGTCAGCATGTAGACCGTTATCATCGATGATATGGCCAAGACAGTCCATGATTTGAGCGTACAGATTTAATTTGACGGCTTTGAGGTAAAGCTTTGCTTCACGAAGCTTATCAAACACGAGTTTGAGATGTGCTTGATGGTCCTCAATAGTGTCACTGAACACGAAAATGTCATCCAAGTAGACATAGACAAACAGGCCAATATAATCACGGAATACATAGACCATGATGCGTTGGAAGGTAGATGGTGCATTACAGTCTCCCTGTTGCATGGTTTCGCTCACAAAGGTCCCTTGAACGGTTGCGAAGCCAGTTTTCCAAACGTCTTCAGGTACAACTCGGATCTGTTCATAAGCGTTTGACAGGTCAATCTTTGAGCGATATTTCTTGCTCGCAACATGCATACGGATCATGTCTTGGTCAGGCATTGGGGTGCAGTCCTTGACAGTGTTCTCATTCCGCTGTCGGCAGTCTAGAACTGTTCGGAGTGAACCGTCTTTCTTGGGTATGCATAGCATAGGAATAGCCTGATCTACGGGCTCAGCCTTCCACCAACCAGCACGAGTGTACTGTGCAATTTTGTCCTTGAGATGACCTTGAAGGGAATCTGGGCAACGAGGTAGGTACTGTACTATTTCATTCGTTTCGGATGGCGTTGTGACCTGTGACCTGCCATCCGAAAGTGACCTGTCGGATGGTGGGCACGCGGTCTGTGACCACGGCGAAAATTTCGGAAATTAACGCCCAAAATTGCCAAATTTGGGCAAAATTCCGGATGTTAGCGCTGGTAACTCGCTGGGAGGACTCGGATGATCCTCCAGTGACCTGTGACCAAACGAAAAATTTCGGATATTTTTGGCCTTGTGACCGTGACCATCCGAAATGAATGAAATAGTACAGTAGTAATTATACCGTTTGTTGGGATCAATCAATGGGATAGTGTGATTAATATCACGCAACGGCGGTAATTCCTCTGGTGCGCCACCTAGAATGTCGGCATAGTCCTTAGTCCACTGTTCCCTGAGATGAGGTATATCTTCCTCAGTGAACATGGATTTGCCCTTCATTGATTCTCTAGCAGTCTTTAACTCTTCTTGGACGTCTTGTGGACATCCAAAAGCTGCCAGAAACCCATCTACGTGTGATATGCTTTGAAGGACATCTTCAAGTCGAGCTGTAAGCTTGGCTAAGTGAGGTGTAGGATCCGCTTCAGTGGTACCAAGTGCGAAATTGAGTTCGTCAACATGTACATTGACAGACCTTGATCCTGATGTGACTTTGATAGGTTCTGGACAGGTATGTTGCGTATCCATGGTATTGGACTTCCACGGTGGTTTCTTGCGTTTGTGGGAAGCTTGACTAGAGCTTCCCGCGTACTGTCAATGGTCTTGAGGGATGGGTGTGACATCTTTGAGTGGTGAATTATCAATTTCAGGTCTTGTACGTGCAGGAGTAATGATTTCTTCGCCTGCGTAGAAGCCATCAAATGTTGAAACATCGTACTCAAACAATGCCTTAGACTCTTCCGAGACACGTTTTGAGGATCGGCGAATGATCTCTGCCTGTTCCTCCCCCACTGGAATCGTTGGAATTGGCTTTCCATCGATTTCAATGCAATCTGTAGCCAAGTTGACCGAAATCTTGTATTTGCGCATGAAAGCACACCCAACCACCATGTCATAGCGGTCAATATTCGCAATGTCGAAATAGTCATCTCCGGAGACATAAGTCTTGTCATCTCCAAGGTGGAACTTTGTTTTGCACCCATAGTTGATCTTGGATCGGCTCCCTTTAGTGCCTAGTTGGAGAGTGACTGGGTTCTTGAGTTGGAAGTAATAAATCTTTGCCACGGTCGCAAAGTCAGGACTGAGGATGTCTGCAGTACTTCCAGTATCGAAAAGAGCGAAGCACTTGATGCCGTTAATGATAATCCAGGCGGCCAGACACCGATTTTCCGCAAAGTCACGCTGAGGGCGTTTCCCGAACTTTGGTGCATGTTTCCAGCTCGGATCTAAGGTGGCGTAGAAGCATCCTTCGTTTTCAGGGTCTTCTTCAATGCTTTGAACATATTCAGTAAAGTCCATGATGCCTTCGTCATGAGAATCATATGGATTTCCAGATTCAGGAGCAGATGACTCGTGAATTTGATTGAGACGAGCATTTGCATGCCATTGGGTGAATTGAGTGGGCTCTTCACTTGCAGTATCATAACCATCACTACCGGAGGAATCATCATTGAGTGCCGCAAAGCGTTCATAGATTGCACCATGAGTCTCATCTGCAGACTCAGCTTCCATAATAACATTGATGAACTCATCCGAGAAGTTCTCCTCAGCATATGGGTCAGTACCAGGAGATTCTGGTACATCTTGATCTTCCTCATCGTCAGCTTGAGGGATTTCTTCATCCGAAAAATCTTCCATGACTATTGCAAGCCGCGGAGCACCAGGAGGACGCTTTTTGCACTCGTTTACATAGTGTCCCTTTTCACCACAATGATAACAGGCTCCGTCCTTGGACTTGAAGTTGAGACGGTAGCGTTTCCCATTAGCACCTTGACCATGTTGACCAGATGGTCGATTTTGACGGGTTTGAGGTTTGGGAGCTTCACGGCGTTCAAATTTCTGGTTTGACTTTTCCCGTTGATCATTTAGCTCACGAATACGAGCATGATCGACAACTTGATGACGCTCTTTTTGCACCCGTAACATTTTCCTAGGAGTAGCCGTAGAGTTCGGGGAAGCATAGAATTTGTCTGCTTTCCAACCTGTTTCAACACGTAAAATTTGCTGCATAATCTCATTGACAGTTGATCCTTCAGCCGTAATACCAGTACTTGTGACTTGACGACGAATATCCGCAGGTATACGCTTGAAGAGAGCAAGCTTGAAGTTGTACAACTCCGGTGGCTCGGGCATGCGCTTGGCGAATAGTGAGAGATCGGCGAAAAGTCTTCGTACGCCACTTTGAGGATGATATTGAATCGAGTCGTAGATATGTTGCATCTCAAACAAGGCCGATTCAAGAATAAATCGATTGAAGAGACCTCGGAATACCTCAATGAATGAGTAACGGTGTTCCCGAGGGTCCATTCCAGTGCAGTAAGTATCAGGCACTTGGTTGACGACGTCACGGAACCAGGCCTTAGCGGGCCCAGTAAGGTTTGCACCAAGCAGCGTAACTCGGCCAGCATCTTCAGATGTTACGACAAGTCGGCCTTCTCGAGTGATGGTTCGAGGTGGTCCAGTCAAGCCGAGAACTTCACAACGTTCGATGAAATTATGAATAAATGAATCCAATTTGACAACACTACAATCACCACCATACGGCGTGAGCTTGGGCATGGCATTGATCATGTCTTTCCGAGTTTTCGGGTCATTGATTGGAGTGAAACTTGTATGAAGCTTGAATTCAATCAGAGTTGAAAAGGTCATGAAGACTCGGTCACGTAGTTTGGCACCACGTTCATGAGGTTGAATGATGTAGTCAAAGTACTCTTCACCTGGTAATTGATCATCTTCAGGTGGAACTACACCGAACGGCGTGCGTTGGTCACGGTATGAAGGGATGTCACCATGGTTTCGTGGATCACGTCGAGGGCCTTGTGAGTAGTGACTACCATCATCTCCTGACGGAGGCGGGTCATCGGGTGGTCCAGGTGGACCGCCAGCAGGCCGACCAGAGTGCCTCAAAGGCGTAGGTGTCGGTTGACTGTGACGAGAGTGGTTACTGCCACCATTGTGGCGATTTGGACCACCACCGCCGTGTCCATGGTCTGAGTTGTGATCTGAGCTGCCAGGATCACTACCACCACCACCGTGTGGCGGAATAGGCGGAATAGGCGGTTGGAAGGGTGGTGAACCATGAGAACGATTCCCAGAGCGCGGTGTTGAAGTACGAGGAGGTTCCGAATGATGGCTAGGTTGTCGACCATCAGAACGGTCGCCATCATGATGGCTTAGTTGACTTGTGCGAGACGGCGGCTTGCTGGTACTACGCAAAGGTGCGTCATCTTCTTCATCCTTTACCTCCTCCACAGTAGCTTTCTGTGATGTTTTTGAAGTTGAAGGGGCTGGCTTTGAAGAATTTGGAGCCGGCGTCACTGTTGGAGATGGTGCTAAGAAGAGTCTGCGTGGACCAGTTGATGTACGCGCATGACGTCGTGTAGACGTTCGTCGAGTACTGTCCCGAGGCGTAAATGCGGCAGGATGGAGGTTGGGTGTGGTACCAGCAGCTGGAGGTTCAATAATGCGAGTACGACCCGCTTCGACATCACCTAATGCACCATCGTCGTCCATGTGAGGTGGTATGTCACGGAGACGTTCCGAGGATGGTTCCCCGCGAGCGAAAAGGGGAACTGAAGGTGACTGTGACCATGAGAGTCGGGCAAACGCATTGCGTCGGCGTTGATAATCACGCAGTGTCTCATTGTGTTGTCTTGGCGCTGCGAGGTTTGATGCCGCAAGGTCAATGTGGGGATCTTGTGTAGCTTCTCGGACAGGTGTGGTAGTTGGCAAAACGGGACTATCATGTCCTGTATATTGATTTTCTACGGCAGGGGAAGTATGTAGTTGCAATGGGGATGGTGGTCCTCTATCCTCAGCTGCAAACTCTGCTTCTACCGTCTTCTCCGAATTCCCACTTCCTTCACCCTTTCCCAACGGCGAGTCCATCGGAACATAGGCGGTATCGAGTGGGGGTGTAGGCGAGCGTGAGCGTACACGGGAATCAGCAATGATATTCTCGAGCTCATGCTCGGACTTCTTGAGGTCAAGGTTGAGGTCGATGAGCTGTCCTTGAAGGAAAGTTACGGTGTCCGGGGGTGCTTTGCGGAGTGTAGCATGGTCGATGACAGATTCAATGGTTGATATCTTGTCTTTGATGAGACGTATTTCGCGGTTAACATCCCTAGCAGCCTGAGCACTTGATTTACGAGAGCTTGAGGAATACTGGGACAATCTTGACGAAGGTCGGAAAGGAATAGGCAGAGGGGATTGACTCTCCTCTGAGTGATGAGACATAGTGGGCGTTGACGACGGAAGGTTCAAATTCACGCTTCGGAACGTTTCGGAAAGAAGCTGTTGAGCTTCCGGCGGCAACGTGGACGTATAAAAATAGCTTGTCCTGATGACGAGCCAAACACCAATCTTTATTGATGCTCAAAAAAGTGTAAGACTTCCTTGACTCGACTACTCGAGTACACGCAAAGGCCCTATGGCCGAGAGAGCACGACAACCTTTAGATTGTGTGTAGAGTAATCAAGACAAAAGAGAGTTGGTCTACCTAAGTCCGCGGAGGGTATTTATAGGTAAAGGAATAGGTAAACAAATATCAATAGATAAGATATGAATGATTAACCATATAGGTAACGGGCGTGTTACAATAAGAGACGCTAAAGGAATGTCAGCTCAAGCAAGTCATACAGGTGGAGAAACATACCCTAGAACTTCCACTAGTTCAATTTTTTCCGCCCCAATACCTGATTGAGCTCCGAGTCTGTAACTTGACTCGAGTTCAATACAACTTGATGGGCCTGATACAATTCATTCAAGAGGCAGTCGTAAAGAGCCAGATGAAACAGACGGCGCGTGTAGAGTGAGGCTGAGAAATGCTGAGAGGGATCATTTGAAATCACATTGAAGGAAAAGGCAACGGGAATTGCAGCGGATGTGGGTTGCTGCCAGTGAGATCGTCGTGAATGTTGGGAGCACAATGTGTATGACATTGACAGTGATGGTGCGATTTTTTGAAATTTTCTCTAAAAGGAAGGTGTGAGGGCGAACCAACTACCTCTCTACGGATAGCGGTGCTGAGCGATGATGATAAGGGAAAAAGGGGTGATCCGGCGCAGGCACAAGGCTCTATACGACGTTGAGCAGGCAGACACAAGTCAGATACTAGCCCAAATGACCAAGTTAGCATAACTAAAGGAATAAAATACAAGATGACTTGCCTAGCCCAAATGACCAAGAGGTCAAGATGGGGAACTAGGCATCTACAGCTACGGTTTATATGTGAAGAGTCTGTCTCGGCGAGAATTGTACAAGTAAGCAATCAGAATGATACGGAAAGATGTAGAACAATGGAAGAATGATGTGGAATGTTCCGGTGGATGAGAGGCTGTACGCGATATAAGTGGAAAATGATAAGATGAAGATAAGAAAATAGATAAGGGGACTTAGAGAAATGAAAGGAAAAAGCTACGCTCCATCACATTACCCCCCTCCTAATGCCTATCGTCCGCGATAGGCTAGAACCTGCAATCCGTCCCTCCTCCCATTCTAGATCCGTGGACTGTCCTTCAGTCAGATTTTCCAGTTTGCGCCAGGGTAGTGAGCTGAAGACGGCTGCTGCTATCTTCTTTGGCGCATTGGGATGCTTTTGGTGGAATTCCTCTATCTTCTCACCCGCATTCTTGACGTTGGCTGCTGGTTCCCAACTGTCGTCTTCCTCTCCAAAGCCTTCCCATCGCACCAAATACTGCAACCCCCTTCGGTATATCCTGCTGTCCAGAATCTGCTCGACCTCAAACTCCTCTTCTCCTTCTACTTCCACTGCTTCAGGTGGTGGTGGTCGTGATCCATTGACATCATTGCCCTTCCAGGGTGAGAGCCGGTTGACGTGGAAGACATTGTGTACCTTCATAGCTGGAGGAAGCTTAAGCCGGTAGTCCAGTTCGCCAACCTTTTCAATGACTTCGTAGGGTCCCAGTTGCCGTGGTCCCAGCTTCTGGCTTGCTTGGTGGATTCTGATGTCTTTTGCTGACAGCCACACCTTATCTCCTACTTCGAACACGTGCGCCTTCTTCTTTCCTGCCTCGTATGTCTCTTTCATCCGCTCCTTGCCCATGCGCAATGCCGCTTCTGCCTCTTTGCGCACCTCCTTTAGGTTCTCTAGCCGGGTGTTCAATGCTGGGAATCGGGTTGGGCGTCCTACTGGGATGGTGAAGTCAGGTGTGTAGCCGTACATGACTTCGAATGGGCTACGGTCGTGTGCTGTGTGGACTCGGGAGTTTAGTACAAACTCTGCTGTTGGGAGCCAGTCTGACCAGTCGTCCTGACGTTTATCCACGAATAGGCGTAAGAACCGTTCCACCTCTTGGTTGGCTCTTTCTGTCTGACCATTGGCAGCAGGGTGGTAGGCAGTAGTTAGTCCTGGCTGTAGCCCTAGTCGCTTGTACAGAGCTCGGGTTACTTGTGCTGCAAATTGCGGGCCTCGGTCAGATACGAACTTGTGGGGAATCCCATGCAGACGGAAGATCTCCCGGTAATGAAGGTCGGCGACTCCTTTGGCATCAAGGGTAGTGGTGGTGGGGAGAATGTGGACTTGCTTGCTGTACAGGTCGATGTAGGTGATGATGGCATCGTAACCATTGCTGAGGGGGAGTCCTGTGATAAGGTCAACTCCTACTACACACCAAGGTCCTTCTGGCACTTCCATGGGTTGGAGTGTTGCGTCAGGGTGAACAGCTGGTTTGGTGCGTTGGCAGCGCTCACACCCTTGAACATACTTCTCTATGAAAGAGGACATGTTAGGCCACCAGTAGTAACGTTTCACCTGTTCTAGTGTCCCGTGTTTTCCCAGGTGCCCCGCTGTAGACGCATCATGGCACTGCTTTAGGATCTCCTTCCTCAAACCTTCATCTGCCGGAATGTACAGTTTCCCCTTATAGTACACCAGGCCGTTGTCTTCTTCCCACTCCACTAGACCGTTGGCCAACTTCCTCGCCCCGTCCTTCTCCAGCGCCTCTACTGCCTGCAGTACCTCCGCTTCTCTCTCTACTCCCTTGCGTATTCTTTCCTCTAGGGCATCTCCTCCTACTCGCGCAGCTCCAATCTTTGCAAACATCTCTGGCTTCAGAACTACCTGCTCACGATTGTCCTCAGCATCCAACACCTGCAGCTCTGAGATTCGCGACAGGGGGTCTGCCTGAGTGTTCGTTTTGCCAGGTTTGTGTGTCAGACGGAAGTCAAACCGTGACAGCCAAAGCGCCCATCGGGCTTGACGACGAGTCAGGTCCTGAGCTGTCCTCCAGTACTCCAGGTTTCGGTGGTCGGTGATTATCTCGAATGACTGAGGGAGTCCTTCCAAGTAGTGGCGCCAGTCCTCAAGGGCTCGGATGATGGCTAACATCTCACGGTCGTAGATCTCGTAGTTCCTCTCAGCTGGTGCCATGCTCTCTGATCGATATGCCACTGGGTGCCATAATCCATCGTCCTGCTGTTGAAGGATAACTCCGCCAGTAGCGTAGCCTGAGGCGTCCACTTCCACTCGGGTTGGCCGTTCCGGATCCCACATCACCAGTATTGGCTCCTCAGTGAAGGCCTTCTTCAGGGTATCAAAGGCTTCCTGGTGTCGCCTTCCCCAGTCCCACCGTTGCTCTTTCTTGGTGAGGTCGTGCAGGGGTCGAGCGATCTTGGAGAAGTCCTTGATGAATCGTCGGTAGAAGTTGGCGAAGCCAATGAACCCGCGAAGCTCACGAAGGTTGCGGGGTGTGCTCCACTCTTTGACTGCTCGTACTTTGACTGGGTCCATGGTGACTTGGCCTTCCCGTATTACCATACCGAGATATTCCACCTGCTGTTGGTCGAATTCACACTTCTCTGGCCGAAGGTAGAGGTCGTACTCCTGAAGTCTTTTCAGCACTTCATGGGTTGTGGCACGATGTTCCTCCATGGTCGCACTGTAGATGAGGATGTCATCCAGGTATACCGCTACCTTGCCCTTGGCAATGAGGTCTGCGAAGATGGAATTCATGAGGGCCTGGAATGTTGCTGGGGAATTGGTGAGGCCGAAGAACATGACTTGTGGTTCGAACAGGCCTCGACTGGTGGTGAATGCTGCTTTCCACTCATCTCCTTCCTTGATGCGCACATTGTTGTATCCCCACCGAACATCCAGCTTGGTGAAGTACTTGGCACCTTTCAGGCGGTTGATGATGTCGGTAGCTAAAGGAAGGGGGTATCGATTCTTGACAGTGAATTCATTGAGCTTGCGGTAGTCCTGTACGAACCGAAGTTTACCATCCTTCTTCTTGACAAAGAAGACTGGGGAGGCGAGGGGCGACTTGGATGGAACTATGTATCCCTTGCGCAGGTTTTCTTCCAGAAAGGCATCCAGCTCGGTTTGCTCGTTGACCGACATGGGGTATACTTTGGATCGGATAGTCTCTGGGGCATCGGGCTTGAGGTCGATGGTGTGGTCCCAGGGTTTGTGCTCAGGCAGTCGATGGGACTCTTCCTCCGAAAACACCTTGCGGTATTGGTGGTACTCCTCGGGCACGATCTCCTCCATGCTCTTCTTCTCCTTCCTTTTCGACTCCTCAAACGCCAGCTCTGCTGCATACGTCACTCCTGCTGCCACCCATAGTTCGTCGCTCGCATGCTCCAACACCCCATCTTTCTGCCACTGCCTACGCTGTCTTCTGTTGCCTTTGATCTGCTCCCACCGCTTTGTCTCCTCTATCTGGCACTCTTCTTCTTGCTCTTCCTCTATTTTGATTTTCATCACGCCTTTAGCCCAGTCGATGGCAGGGTTCACCTTTCTCAGCCAAGGTAGCCCTAGCACCACGTCCTCGGGGCCCAGGTCAGTGATCAACAACTCTACTTCCTCCTCGTGCTCTCCGATCTTCATCCTCAATCTAGCAAACTCCTCAATACTCCCTGCACGATTCCGACTCCCATCGATGTTGTAGAGTGGAATCTGCCTTCGCAGGCGGTATCTTTCAACACGTTGCTCTTCCACCCATCTTCTTCCAATGAACAGCCCAGTAGCTCCACTGTCAATCATGGCTACTACATCTCTTTCTCGATTGTGTCCTTTCAAGCACGCGCGTATGTGAAAATGGTTTTCATTTTTGTCGACAACTGGGATAGATATTGTACATGATGAAACAGAATCATATGACGACGGCGAGGTGGAGATAAAAGATGTATTTGGGGGTGCGACTCTTGTAGCCTTAGGAGACACCCCTTCTAAAAACGCTGCTCGGCACGAATGGTGGCAATCTGCATCTGGAGCTGCTCCATTTGCGCAATGAGAGCGTCCAGACCCGTTGGTGGTGCGGTCTGAGCTGGAGTTGGGGTTGTTGGGGCTGCAGCAGGTGGAGCCGGTAGCGCCTGCTCAGTGGTAGGTGTTTCAGTGGCGGCAACACGCTGTCCACTTGTCCCACGAGGTCTTCCTAGCCACCTGTTGAAACAGACTGCTTCCCGGTGTCCATTTCTGCGGCACCAGTTGCAGATCTCCCTCTCATGGCCCCCATCACGTTGCCGGTGCTCTGTTGAGCCACAGCCAAAGCACTTGCCATTCATCAGGCGAAGCCAGTCTGCACGGGTACGGTTGGCGTCAATGTCCATGGCATTGGGGTCACGTGTTGGAAATGTTGGTGCTGGCGCAGCAGCAGGGAAAGGCGAAGTACGTGGGGGATTGGGGAGTTGGCGGTTGCTCCAGAAGGGTCGTGGACCTTGGGGCCTTGCTTGTGCTTCCAAACGCTTTTCAGCGTCGTACTGACGGAAGTGGTTGTCAACCTCAATTGACGTCTGGACCAACTCGTCGAAGGTTTTGGTGCTCCTCCCAATGGCAAGGACCAGCCTATCACGGAACGCACGACTGAGGTTATCGTAGAACCGGTCGCGGAGGTCCTCTGTGGAGTAGCCGGTGCGTCCCATGAGCTCTTTGAACTTGGCTGTGTATTCTGCCACCGTCATCTTGTCCTGGTGGAGAGCCTTGAGGCGGTGCTTGGCGTCCTCCTTTTCGTCTACGCTCTCGAAGCAGAGCTTGAAAGCTGCCTCGAACGTGGCCCAGTTGTCATCAAATATGGGTCTTCCCAACGAGTACTCCTCCATATAGGGAGTGGCCCAGAGAGCTGCGTCCTTTACCATGAACGACAGTGCTGTACTAATCCACACCCGGTCGTTGCGGTAGTACTGGCCGTCTGCATCCTGGACGTTCATCTCCCTCTTGGAGTTCCATCCATAGACTGAGAATGCTGCGAGGAAGCGGCGAGCATCAGCGCTGTCTCCATCTCCTGCGAACACCGCTGGCTTCTCAGAGCGGCTTCGCTGATCTGCTTTGGACGACATCTGGGTGGTGAGCAGGGCCACCGAGTCGGTGAGCGCCTTCTGGCTTGTAAGCAGTGCTTGTAGTAGGGTTTCATTCTGGGATTGTGCGGGAGGAGGAGGTGGAGGTACGTTATCAGACATGGCAGGAAATAAGCGGGGGTCTTTGTAGATGTCGTCGGCCCAGTCTAATGGATTGTGCAGTCGGTTTGGACAGGGGCTGGTGTCACAGTTCCACCAGTAGTCGTCGTCGCGGAGATGGTTGTCACGTTGGTTATCAGTGTTATAGGAGTGTGTGCAGGAGGAACAGTCAAAAGGAGGTGGGGGTGTAACGGTTGCTGTGTCTGCCAGGGTGTACCTTGAACGAGGTTGACGCTACCAGGTCAACGGCGTTCAATGAGATCTTGACCTAATGTGAGGGCGAACCAACTACCTCTCTACGGATAGCGGTGCTGAGCGATGATGATAAGGGAAAAAGGGGTGATCCGGCGCAGGCACAAGGCTCTATACGACGTTGAGCAGGCAGACACAAGTCAGATACTAGCCCAAATGACCAAGTTAGCATAACTAAAGGAATAAAATACAAGATGACTTGCCTAGCCCAAATGACCAAGAGGTCAAGATGGGGAACTAGGCATCTACAGCTACGGTTTATATGTGAAGAGTCTGTCTCGGCAAGAATTGTACAAGTAAGCAATCAGAATGATACGGAAAGATGTAGAACAATGGAAGAATGATGTGGAATGTTCCGGTGGATGAGAGGCTGTACGCGATATAAGTGGAAAATGATAAGATGAAGATAAGAAAATAGATAAGGGGACTTAGAGAAATGAAAGGAAAAAGCTACGCTCCATCACAGAAGGTGAGCAGTTTGACGAGAGCCGTGAGAGCCGAAAGCGCCAGAGGAAAAATCAACTACAGGTGAGTGGAATTATTTGAGGGCTGCAAAAGATATTTCAGAGATATTTGCGTACCGTAAATAAACGGATTTTCGCACAAGTTAGTTGGCGGATACCCGGTGTATCCGCCCACTAACTAGCCGGTCGGGCTGGGAACCATAGGTGATGGATCTCCTTGATATCAAAGTCTTTATCAACGCTCTGAATAGACCGACTCCTTCTGAAGAGAACTACAAGTATGTCAACAGCCTTTTCCGGAACGATATCATTGGAGAACAATACCTTGACATGCATGGTTTGAAAGCCCTGGTTGACAGTGTTGGATCTTAAGGGGTTATTAACCCTGCCAATTTTTATAGACACTTAAATACATTAATAACCCTTAATTATGTTAAGGGTTAATTAGGATTTCGATGAATTTTGGCCACCTAGTGTCTGTCTCTCAGTTTTGACTTTTGAGTGAATACCGTGACGTGCATGTGAGCGATTGAGCGTTCCAATTCCTGAAGTCACCTCATGGGTCTTGTTAACTATCAGCCAGTATCAAGAGTGTCATGAAGAATAGTGTCGAGTTAGGTGCATTAGAGTCGTAACTGCCTAATAGTAGCTGTATCGAATGGTAGACACTACTTTTTGGTAGATGTCTCGATCAATCGACGTTTCAACAACTGGGGGTGTAGGACAATCCTGGCCTTGTTCCTCTTGACGAAAGCTGGTGGTCCAACTCTACCCAAACGTATAAGAAAGGAAACAAGGGGATTGAAAACTTCAAGCGCACCTCTAATCCAGAGTTACAATCCAGTGTCCCTATTCCATCCATCTTATGGTCCTTATTGATGCCTTATCCACGGAAACAATGCTGTCTTGAGAGTCATGGCTGCAGGAAGATACTGAGGTGGAAGAGGCAAATAGTCTAAACCTTTGTTGTGGAAGTCCAAAGTCATGATGGTAGTTTGTGACTCATGAGTAAAGCCAAGCTGGTCGGCGCGTGTCATGCAAACCTGCGACGTTCCTCATCACATGACATCTTGATATTAGGACCTAATTAACCTCTAGAAAACCCACATCCATCGTTAACCCTCTACTTAAGAACGTTGTTAACCCTTAATCCTAATTAGGACTTAAGGGTTAAGTCCAACACTGCTGGTTGATGCAGCAGTGAGTCTTTCCACCTTAGATGAACCATCTACAGATCCTTACAAGTCACTCGTTTAGAATGACGAGAAGACCTCGGCCTTCACTAAGTTTGCAGAGGGTGTTCTTCAGGGGAAATATGAGAACAACGAGGTTTTTCTAGGGTTAGTGCGAGCCATGGTCCAGAAGATTGACCAGAAGGAGAGAGGTGTTGGAATGCAAAATTTTCAATACGCTCCGGCATGGGATGAATTCATTCACATTGTCAAAATTCATAGTCCACAGGCCTATCGATTTTTGGCACAGCAATTTCCTGCCCGTATGGAGCGGCAGATTCGGTGAGCAATCTAGTTACAATCCTCATTGAGGGTACTTAAATTATTGAGGCCAGGTTCAAAGAGTCTAAAGAGTCAACCGTGCCATTCACGATTTCCGAAGAGACCTTTGACCTTGTAAAATCTCACCTTGACGCACTGGAGTATTCTGGTCCAGTTGCTGTTTCCTGCGACAACACGAAGCTCTTCAGCACATTACGGCTTCACTGGGACCAGAAACGCCAAACATACTTTCTTTTGGGAGGTGTTGGTCCGCCAATTGCAGTGCCCGACCCGGAGAGTGTTTCAAAGTACATGAATGATCCAGAAATCATTAGAGGAACAAAGGTACGTATCAAATGTCTATTGTCACTAGTGGCTTGTCCTCTGAACATATATTCCTACAGGCTTGACTCTGGGTTGTGTCACAGATTTCGGCCTAAGCCCCTGTGATATATCTTATCTGTGCCATATCATTATCATATCATCTCTAGATTAGATTATCTATGGACTCGTTCTAGATTATTCCGGAAGGTTTCATGGCTAGAACATCCTAGAATGTTCTAGCAACTCTGACTCATTAGATATTACGCTTATGACTCGTATTACTCAGAATATGCTAGGCATTACTCAGATTCTACTTGGCATTACTCAGAATACGCTTGGCTATTGTACGCTTTAGGAAAGTCATCACCTGATGCTAAGCCTTTTGGCAGGGTGTAGCATAACATACGTAAATAGTTTCCACATGTATATAAGGAGGCTAGTCTGAGTCCTAAGAACTCAGACTCAATAACATCTGTGCTTCTCTAGCAACATCTCTTTTCTAAACACCTACTATTCTCCAACACCTGCAACACCTAACTAGGTGAGTATTAGATTTGTGATACACACTATCCTCCTCACCCCATTACTGGCCATCGTCATTGTTAAAAACAAATACATGATGGACACAGTTCTGGTTGCATAAAGCAGTGAGCACCCCTTACGCCTAGGGTCCAGCAACAAGGTCAGCATGTGGCCACTCAATGAGCCACCCTCTCAACAGAATAAATCCATTGAGTTTTGTAGGTGCTTCCCAAGTAAAAGACAACTGTTCCTTGCGGCAACAGAGTCAGAGCCCCCAGAACCCAAAGAGAATAGTAAAGCCCCCAGAGCCTAATGACAACAAAGACCAGACCTGCAAAACAAAAGGCCAACCTGCTGTCTCTGACGACAACAGCAGGCAAAGAAGCAAGACTCAATAAACTATCACAAATCTAATACTCACCTAGTTAGGTGTTGCAGGTGTTGGAGAATAGTAGGTGTTTAGAAAAGAGATGTTGCTAGAGAAGCACAGATGTTATTGAGTCTGAGTTCTTAGGACTCAGACTAGCCTCCTTATATACATGTGGAAACTATTTACGTATGTTATGCTACACCCTGCCAAAAGGCTTAGCATCAGGTGATGACTTTCCTAAAGCGTACAATAGCCAAGCGTATTCTGAGTAATGCCAAGTAGAATCTGAGTAATGCCTAGCATATTCTGAGTAATACGAGTCATAAGCGTAATATCTAATGAGTCAGAGTTGCTAGAACATTCTAGGATGTTCTAGCCATGAAACCTTCCGGAATAATCTAGAACGAGTCCATAGATAATCTAATCTAGAGATGATATGATAATGATATGGCACAGATAAGATATATCACAGGGGCTTAGGCCGAAATCTGTGACAGTCACAAGTATCGTTCAAAAATAGACATGTCAGATGCCTATGAACAGATATGAAATGAGGTCGGTGATGTCTGGAAAACAGCCTTCTCGACTGTATATGGAACATATGTCAGTAATGTTATGATGTAAGTGTTGGAAATATAGAACATTTATATTTACATATGCATGCCACATCTTAGAATATCTCTTGACCCACTCGTATTATTTCGTTTAACCCACTTACTTACAGAAAGCCACACAAAGCCACAGCTATTTCTATTGCGTCTATACTTGTACTTTTAGGTTTATCTTTTATCCCTCACTCATGTATAAAAGCTAGACAGAAAACCCTACAATCATCATCGAATTGAATCAGTTCATCTTGTGTTCTCTCAACCCCTCTGGTCATCCGCTATCGTTTATTCGCGCTTACCTGCGCTATCGCTGCTAACAGAGTTCAATCTAAAACTCTGACAGGTTATGGGCCCCGGTCTATAAACCTTAGCCGAACCAGAGTAATACCGATTTCATATTGGTATAGTGGCGAGTTTGGGACGCCGTAATATCCCCAAGGAACAAGAACCAAGATCGTACATCGAGTGGCGAGCAGGGACGCCGGAATATCCCCTACCCAAAGCAAAGGACTATTGGACTAGTGTATGTCCGATAGAGGTAGCCGTTATCAATCCAGAAGCGGTACCCCAGTACAAGGAACGTTCAACCCAGAACAAATATTGCGAGGATCTAGGAACCCTAGCAGGAATCCTAGTAGGCAACCTACACCAGTAGGAAGTAGAACAGGCAGTCCTTCAGGACAGCAACAGAGCATATCATCACATCCATCGAGAAACCCATTGCGTATACCTTCTAGGAGACAGAGTCCAGTTGGAGGATTGCACACGCCACCAGCATCTTCCGCACAACCCACACTTCGAACAGATTTAATCTGTGTTCATTGGCCACATCAGTTCAACGTCGACGAACTACGAGATTGTTACTTAGATCTCAACAAACGGAAGTGGGAACTTTGCGAAGAACAACCGTGTCCAAACAGAAGAAATCGAGTCAGGACTCCAAAGGAAGCGTTATTAGTTGGAAATTTTAGGGATTGTGACGATCACAACAAAGAAGTAGTTCGAGGAAACGTCCTACGAACAACAGTACCAGAACCACAGCCATTAGTATTCCCACCAGCGGGAACATCAGCTTCACAGGAAGAAACTGTTGAAGAAGAAATCGAACTTGGTGAAGAGTTCGAACAAGGATTAGGATTTGGTGAAGAATCCGATAAAGAAGAACAGGACCTAGAAAAGGAACAAGAGCAGGACAAAGAAGACTCAGAACAGGAATCAGAAGCTGATACTGATAAACCTGTATCTGACGAAGACAAAGGAACACCTGCCGACGAAGAGAAGGACGATCCACCAGAATCGCCCAGCATAGGTCCCAAACCCAAACCGAGAACACCATCTCCCAAGAGAGCACCACCAAAGGAAGAATCTATTGATTCAGACGAAGAAGAAGACAATATGTCTAAAGCAATTAAGGCATTCGATAAAGTGCCAGAACTAAAGCATGATGGATCGAATTGGTCCATGTGGTCAACAAGGGTAGAAAGAGCTACCAGATCAGTTGGATACAAGAAATATCTGGAAAATGAACCAGAAAAGGACAACGACAAGGAGGCAGATGCAGATGCAGATCTGTTAAATGCCATTATAGGAAAACTCCCGGATACGATATTCAGGAGATACAAGTCAACAGAATTATCTCATAAACTATGGGAAGGATTAAAGAAGGATTACGACACAAAGAATCCTTTTACGGAAGCACATTTGGAACGAAAACTCTACACCACCACCTGTACCGACATTTCCAAAGTCAACAAACACATTGATGATCTACTTGAGATCAGAAATGAATTGGAAGGATTGAAGATCAAAGTTTCAGATGATCAATTCAAGAACGCCCTCATAGCTTCAGTGCCAAACTCACTGACTGCAACAATCACTGCACTTGTTACTGTTTGTAAACAGAACGAGGAGACATTGACAGTTGATGCACTCATCGCTGCAATCCGAGCAGAAGCTAGTGGACAAACATTACGGAAACATCCAGAACGGGAAAAAGTCCATTATTCCCGAGATCATTCCAATAATAGAGGCCGAGGATTTAATAGCCGAGGAAAAGGCCGGAGACAATTTAATGATCGACAGGGCAGAGATAATAGAGATCAAAAGGAAATCACATGCTTCAGATGTCAAGGAAAAGGGCATATTGCTGCAGGATGTCGTTCAAAGCCGAAATCCAGGAAATCAGATGATGAATCTGAGGAATCAGATAAATCTGATGAAAACAAGCCAGAGAAACCATGGAGAAAGGCAAAGGAAAAGAATCACAGTGCAAATGAAAGTGCTGTGAAAGCCAAAGAAAAGGAAATATGGGAAGAAGGCACATGGTTAGCAAGGGAAATAAGGGCCATAGAGGAATTTGTGCCATTCACTGAATGGACATATGAAGAAGAAGAACCCACAAATCCTGTGTCGACAGAGACAAACCTGGAGCCATATCCCAAGGAAAGGAAAGAAACAGCATACATGGCCGTGGAAATGCACACCACAATGGCCACAATGGTCGATCTACAGAACCCAATTGATAGCAAAGCGATCATATGCAGAGAAAATCGAATGGATTCTCAACAACGCCATCAAGAAGGCTATACAGGACAACCAAAGAATCAACCACAGACAACTACAGAGACCAAGGACCATGAAATTCATGGAGGACAGACATTCAAGGAGCATCATTGTTGCCAAATATGTCACAAATTTATCCAGCACATACTTATGGGGGAGAAATTACATCCAGAATGGCTAATGAAAGTCATAGGACAGAAGGATGAAACAAAGGAAATTACCCCAAGGGATGGAAAAATGGAACAGGAAAATGGAACAGATCAGACATTGGCACACAAGGAAAACAAGACAGATCCAGAAAGTCTTGAACCATTGCAGATATCACTCGTCGAGGGGGAGCACAAAAACTTGATCAACGACATTTCGAAACAAGTCGCCAAGATGAATCTCAATGCAGGAAACAGGTCACAGAAGGAAAAACAAGTTGGATCTAATCAACTTGTAAATGTCAATCCAACAGGAAAATATTCAGGAACGGTCAAAGAAGCGGAAGTGGAACCACCATATCACCAATACTACCATCGACAGAAGATTAAACACCGAGATCATCAGAACACACAACATCGCCACCGGATCACACATTGGAATCACCGAACAGAACACGCGAACAAAGAATTAGAGTCAAACCTCAGATCATTCCATAATCCAAGGTTTGAGGGGGAGTGTTGGAAATATAGAACATTTATATTTACATATGCATGCCACATCTTAGAATATCTCTTGACCCACTCGTATTATTTCGTTTAACCCACTTACTTACAGAAAGCCACACAAAGCCACAGCTATTTCTATTGCGTCTATACTTGTACTTTTAGGTTTATCTTTTATCCCTCACTCATGTATAAAAGCTAGACAGAAAACCCTACAATCATCATCGAATTGAATCAGTTCATCTTGTGTTCTCTCAACCCCTCTGGTCATCCGCTATCGTTTCTTCGCACTTACCTGCGCTATCGCTGCTAACAGAGTTCAATCTAAAACTCTGACAGTAAGGAGACTGTAATGCACCTGCTACTTTCCAACGCATCATGACGTTCATATTTCGTGATATGATTGGACGATGCATCCATGTATACCTCGACGATATATTTATCTTTTCAAACTCGATCGAAGAGCATGAAGCGGCCCTCCGTGAAGTCTTCCGACGACTTAAACTTCAAAAATTCTACCTAAAAGCCGAAAAATGTGAGCTATATGCCACAGTAATAGATGGCTTAGGTCACCTCATTGATGACAGGGGCATTCACGCTGACAAGGACAAGATGTCCAAGATCCGTGAATGGCGTACCCCTCCAAACTTCAACAATGTCCAGAAATTCCTTGTACTCGTACAATACCTCGCACCATATATGCTTGAAGTAGCCAATTACACAGGTCCATTATCAATAATGACTCGGAACGACGTACCATTTCATTGGCTACCAATTCACGAGTCGTGTTTCGAACACATCAAACGACTGGCTGTCAAAGCACCAGTACTCAAACCAATTGATCCCAAGTCAGGGGAACCTGTTTGGGTTATCTGTGACGCATCAGTTTCTGGTGTCGGCACCATGTATGGTCAAGGACCTACTTGGCAGCAGTGTAGACCAGCTGGGTTCATGTCAAAGAAATTTTTGGCAGCCCAGCACAATTACCGTGTATTCAAGCTCGAAACACTCGCAATACTCGAAGCCTTACTAAAATGGGAAGATAAGCTTCTTGGACACAAAATACACGTGGTCACTGACCATAAAGCTCTTGAATTCTTCCTAACACAACGCCGTCTGTCTAGCCGTCAAGCACGCTGGATGGAGTACCTATCGAGATTTGACTTTGACATTAGATATGTCAAGGGAATACAAAACAAAGCAGCAGACACACTTTCTCGCTACTATGAGTCAGATACGCCTGCGGACATTCACGAGGACTTTGAATATGTCAATGCCAATGTTAGACTTGACAAAGGCATGGATGACCTACCGAATGATTGAATCTTTGAGTTACTCGAAGCCGAGCGACTCATGGCATTAAGACGGTCTAGTCACCTTCAAGCTAAGGCTAAGCAACATGAATTAAAAGAAGTTGAGCTTCCACAAGATGTAGAAGCTCAAGAACTTCGAGAACATGTGGAAACTGTTCCTGAAGTTCCCAGACCTACTGTAGATGAATCCGAACCTGAAGATCCAACCATTTTCGAGTCTCGTTCTCGCAACCCTGCTATCACAGAAGCACTTGGTGCTCGTGATCATTTTGAAAAGGATGTGAAAACATTATACCTAGATGATCCCCTTTTCTCAAAGGTCCTGAAAAATGCTAAAGACTACCCAGGATTTGAGATTGAAGATGGATTCATTTACTCCAAAAATCGCGGGAACAAAACTGTACTTTGCGTTCCTGGCGGAAAATCATCATCAGGAAAGAGCTTGCGTGAACTTGTCATTGAGCAAGCTCATGAGGTTCTAGGCCATTTCGGCGCCCAACATACTTCTGACTATGTACATTGATGGTACTAATGGCCCCGAATCAATGGAAATGTTGAAGAATTTTGTAAAACCTGCCAAACATGTCAGCAGGCAAAAACCGTTAACAAACAGCCAACTGGGAAATTACATCCCTTACCAATTCTGACGAAGCCTTGGGAATCCATAGGCATGGACTTCATTGGTCCATTCCCGGAATCTCAAGGTTACGACTACCTTTGGGTAGTAATTTGCCGATTGACATCACACGTACACCTTGTACCCGTAACCATCAATACTACTGCAACTGAGCTATCAGCTCTATTCATCAAAGAAATTGTAAGATTACATGGCTTACCAAAGTCAATCGTCTCGGATCGAGACCCTAAATTTACCTCTTGTTGGTGGCAAGAAGTCCATCGACTGCTCGGTGCCAAGTTACTCATGTCGACTGCCTTCCATCCACAAACAGATGGTGCAACTGAACGTGTAAACCGTTCCATAGGACAGATCTTGCGATCTGTAGTATGTCCTGATCAAACGGACTGGGTCGAAAAATTACCTATGACTGAGTTTGCTATCAACGCAAGCGTAAACGAATCAACGGGATACGCTCCGTTCGAATTGGATGGCGGATACATGCCTTCTATGATCCGTGAACTGCCTAGAGGCATTAGCGTATCTCCAGGTGTAAAAGACTTTGTGGAAAAGGCCATTACACACCTTGCAAATGCCCATGATTCAATCATCGAATCAAGGGTGATCCAAGCACACTATGCCAATAAGCATAGACACAACGAACCTGAATTGAAACTAAACGATCTAGTTTACATTTCAACTAAAAATTTGAACTTACCGAAAGGTAGAGCGACAAAATTACTGCCGAAATTTATCGGACCATACCCTATCACTGATGTGAACCCAAAAACGTCAACGTATCGTGTTGGGTTACCAACAGAATTAGCAAAACGTGGTGTACACAACCGGTTCCACGTACATTTACTCCGAAAACATTACCCTAATGATGATGATCTGTTTCCAAACAGATCCATATGACTTTGGTGATCCATCTACAGCTGAGTGGCTAGTAGACGAAATTATTGGACATCACTGGAATGGTCGAAGGATTGAATTCCATGTACTTTGGAATCTCGGAGATACAACTCTTGAGTCTTACAATACCTGTAAGGACTTACAGGCACTAGATCAGTACCTAGCCCTAAAAGGAGTATCAGATTGGTGAAAACTACCGCAAAAAGCGTCTTGATTGACTTACTTTCAACAGTATGTCCAAGTGGCACGTAGCTGGTGATGGTAAAAGGAAACAACCAAAAATTGATGCTGGTATGCTTGGCAGCCCAAGAACCCAAAGTTGGTTTAGGGTTTTCACGCCTGAGCTCCTGCCGCTCCCTTAAAAATCCAAACTATTTTTATCTCCCCCATTCATTTCGCCATGAGCCCTCCACCATTTGACTCTATGCCTCCAAACAACCTCCCTAACATGCTTGTGGACTCTCACAGCATGGATTTCAACTCAAATTCGATGGGGGGAGGGTCCAGTCACCCTCAGACTCATTTGACACCTAACTTCAATATGTACACACCGTATATGAACCAACCACTGCCAGTGATGCATCAGACGATGAACCACGGCAGCCATCCAATGTCACACTCTCATGGAGTGAATATCGGGGACTGGAAGTTCCATCCCATGACACATCAAATCCTTCATGACCTTAGCGCATGTGGAAACTGTGCTACATTTGCGGAACACTGCCGTACTTATGCTAATGCATCCTGGACTACTGCAACTACTGAGCAGAAGCAGACTATCCTCAATGGCGATTCCTCTCTATCTCTACTTGAGGAACGGCTGAGCCAAGCTGAAGAAGGGCGCCATGAGGCTTCAGTCAAGGTTGAAAAACTCCGGTTGGAGCGCAATGATCTCCAAAGGGACTACGATTCCTTACGTGATGACTATCACAGCCTCAAGAATGAGGTTAATGAGTTGCGACGACAACTCAAACAATATTCTTCCGACCGTGGCCACACCAATGATCGTTCTGCTAAACGCAAACGAACAGATGGTGAGCACGAAACCAATATCAATTCAGATATGAATTCACAGACAACTTCAACAGATGTAGATCAGGTAATGATCAACCCCGCTGATACCGTGCCATTCCAGGACCTGCTTGACCACTTTGGCGATGGACTTTATCGCAACCGAAAACAAGTCGCTGCAGCCCGGAACTGTGAACCTATCAATGAAACATTGACAAAACTTCACAAATTTCCTGTGTCTCCTGGAGCCGTAGACCATTACATCAAGATTCTGAAAGACTCCGAGCAGCCTGCGGCCAAGATTCAAGTTGGCACGGTTGCTTTGGTTGATCAGATGTACCATTGGGTACAGCTCATTAAAACACGCCCTAACACTTCTTGGACTGATGTTGAGAAACATCTAGTTCAAAAATACTTCACTCCAAAATGGTTTGGTAAACGTCAATTTACCCAAACTGACTCATCCAGCCATACTGGCACTTCTACCTCTCAACAATCCACTTCCAAGAGTCGTCATGCAAAGATCACTGCCCCATCAATCGAGACCGGAACTGAGATTGACTGGGCGCGCTATTTCCTCCGCATCCAGGATGCAGGCAGTGCCAAAGTCGGGATTCACATAGAATCGGATGGTGCTGTCTCTCTACGTGACATATGTGGGTATCTGTTCTTCAAACGCAGATCACCCCAACTTCCATCTGACACGTCGCCCCCTATGCGGGAAAAATACAACCTCACCTGTGTGGAACTCATACTCACACCAGGACTATATGTTGCTCACTGCAACTAACCTCATTGCCAATCTGGCTCCACGACCAGCACGCTTCCCTGTTGAACACGTTGCCAACCTAACACCCATGTCCCTTGCCACGTTCTTCGTGGACCAAGGTATTACTACCACCGACATCAACGATGCCGCATCTTATGCGGCGCGATGGCTTCGAACCATTCAGAATACCCACCCCAAGACTCAATTGATGGTCCAGGACCTTCGCAATCGTCTCACAACCTATCTACAACAGTCCGGAATCATTTCCAGCATAAACAACTACTTATTTCCACAACAACGGTGACATCAACACTCGAACCTCGACTGTAGATCACACCATATTCCCCCCACCAACTATTAACTCACCCGAATCTTCATCTAACGCTAATAAAGCCGAAGAGAGCCTCGATATTTCCGAGGAACCCCAACCAAACAGTATGGCTGTGGATAACGTCGACGGAATCACTCACGGAACGCCAGCGTGAACTTCCAATCCTACTATCCAGATCCTCAACCATACTTCACTTCACTAGCTCATCAACTGAGCCTCTAATTCAATTGACACCCATGGGTTCAATCTGGTGGGGGAGGGTGTAACGCCTCCGGCTGTATATCATCATCTACGCATACACGTACTATGTTTACCTTTGTTTACCAACCACTTCTCTCATGGAAACTTATAAATACCTTACCGTTCGTCTCATGTAACCTATCCTTCTTCATCCCGTACTTGTACATACGTGCTATAAAGCCTCGTTGTGTTCAGGTCTCGGTGTGACTCAAGGAACTAAGCTACCTTACCTAGACATCACGTCTAGGGAGCTATTACATTCTTGGTGCGATGCGGTGATGACTTGGAATTTCCCTTCAGATGGCATGCAAATTTGCAATAGCAGTTACAGCTAGTTACAGGGTCTTGTATTTATCTATATATCTTTGACATGATTCCGAGGCTTGCTGATTGGAACCCCAATTATCCTCCTCAAACTTTCCCCATTCAATGAAATTGCTTGTAGATTCTTCTTCCTCATACTCTATGAGGCCGGACTTCATCCTAATCTTCCCTTGACTAACAAGTTTTATAGGCCTCTTTATCTCCGGACTCAAATTCACCACTGGTGGAATGGGGTTCTGCTGCAAGTGATCAAAGAGAGTGTAGTGCTTCATGAGTTAATAAACCTACTGTATTCAGTAACTTCAGGATTGCCTCATATTCGTTTACTCCCCCGGCCATTTCGAGAAAGACAGACATGTATATATTGTCAATCTCCCATTCAAAAAAGTCTTGGCCGTTGTAAACTTTCCTGCTGACCCTTCCGTCCCGTGCAGCGTCATATAACATGACGTAGAAAAAATCTTTAACGGATATGGGCTCTCTACTGATGACTTGAAGCCTAGAGGCATCAAGCCATACTGTGCGCATGAATTCATTCCCACCACAAGGTTTCCCAACCTGATAACATTGTCAGATAAGACAGAGATCTAATAACTGACAGTCACCTGTGAAGCGCATCCTCGGCCCAAACTAAGGTGGGGCTCATACAAGATTTTTCCAGAGAATTCCAAGTCAAGGGAACGTATCCAACGTACCAAATATTGTAGCATAAATTTCCTTATCTTTTGTTGGTATGGGTCATCAGCTGGGCTAGACCAGGCATAAGTCCATCGAATATTTGTGCTTGCATGCTGATATAGGTCGGATGAAAAGGCACAAGCGAGCTCCATGTCAGTCGAATCAAGGTGAGACATTGTACATGTGATCGTGGCTTCTTCCAATATAGCCGTGTACATCTTATTATCGATATACCAATGGCGAGCTCGATCATTTGAGGACAGGAATGCATCAAATGACTCGTGAAGTCGATACTCTCCATTTACTTCGAGGACAAGGGTCCGGAGCTTCTCAAAGGCTATGAGCATTCCTTCAGCTTTTCCTCGGTCTATAAATGTAGCCAGGCCCTGTAGTACATGCACAGAGCATGAAAACCAGGCGGAAAAGTTTGCCTTGATCAAGCCTAATGCCACACGTATATTTTCTCGTATGTCACCGTCTCCTTCCTTGACGAGGCAATTGAGTGCAGTCTCATACAGGACCGTGAGCGCATGTAAGGGATCCTTGGGTGGTTCGTTCTCTGTGAAGGCCTTCAGACGCTGTGGAACATTGTCCTTTATGAAGCCGACGACGGTGGCTGCCCAAATGAATAAACCACTGGCACGTTCCGCCAATAGATTAACAGTGGAATACTCGATGGCGTTGTTTAGCACGTGTAAGGACGGATGTTTTTGGAAGGATCTGGTTAGGAAGTAATAGATATCCTGCTGAGTTTCAAGCGAAGTGTGATCGAGCGGGAAGTGATGAATGTGATTTAGACCTTGAAGATAGGCCACGATGTCTTCCTCTGGACGACTCGCAAGAACGATACGCAGAAACGGAAGTAACCCAAATTTATCGTTTGCAAATAGCTCTAAAAGCTGCCTACGAAGATTGGCTTCCGTTTGGTCAGAGCGTGAGCATTCGTCGATTCCATCGACGAGAACAACAATGCGACCTTCTTTGGCAATTTCCTCGCCCAGACCTCTGAGAGGGTCAATGAGAAGGTTTTGAACCTGTGTAGAGAGGTCGGTGTTATGAGCGCTCTGACGACTCCGCTCTACGGCTTCTGCAATTGGCTTCCCAAACCGCTCGTCGAAGTTCGCGAGTAGAAAGGCCAGAGCCTTAACAAACTCTTCAGCATTCCTGTACAAGCTTCTGTCAAAACGGATGAAGGCGGCTAGCCGGCTATTAAAGCCGAAACTCGACAGAATGTTGTGAAGGGTGCCGATCAAGGAGCTTTTTCCACAGCCAGCAATGCCTGAGATCCACAGAACCGACTGCTCCCCGTGGAAGGCCCAGTTGAGTATCTTCGTAATTGACGCTCGGCGGGTGCCCAACATGCAATGTGATTTGGGTCCGAAAATGTTCCTGGATGGCTTCAGGATGTGGAGTGTCTCTTTTCTCTCTAACAAATAATGAGCATTCGATATAGGCATAACGTGGCAAGCTCTCACGTAGTGACTCCAAGGTCCGTCGCATATCCAGAACTGCTACAGTTGTCACCTTGACTTGAGCCTTGAAGAACCGCACTTGTAGACGTTCAAATGCTTCAGTCAGCTCCGAGATCTTCAATGGAATGTTCCAAAACTCCGCTACTTGACCTGTCATGTCATTTAGTATTCCATTTGCGATTCACACACTAAATACACTCACAGAGACGCGCTTTGAACATATACCTTGAGAGAAACACAGAGCATTCCTCCGACTGGCGAACTATCGTTTCGAATAACTCGGAGAAGTCACCCTCTGGATTTAGTGCATGTTTGTCGATTGCAATTTCATATGTTTTGATCATGACATCGTATAACGTTATCATTGCTTTATCTTTCTCGTGCTGGGACTTGACAACCTTTATCTGGCTTCAGTCTTCATAGGATAGTCATCAATCCCAGTGGAAGAACATACCTGCCATATGCCGGAAACAACCATGAAAGCAGCCAAAGCAATCTCATATACCTGATCAATGATGGTTACGAATTATGCATGCCCAGAAGCAAAGATTCCTACCTCCGATAACGTACCCAAGACCTCGAGTATTGCGTTGGTGGGTTCTACGAGCTTCTCCACTGTGTCATTCCTGGCTCTCCGATCGCGGATTGTTTCTGCGAGACTATGGGGGATGACACCCTGTTCAGGCTCAGTCTCTTCAGCAGTGCTGATCCTTGCTTCGACGCTATGGTGCATGACACCCTGTTCAGGGTCAGTTTCTCCAGCAGTGAAATTTGTTTGCATAGTGATGGCAAGACGAGACCCTTGTCGCAGAAGACTGTCATGACAAACATTCATGTTACGCTCTAGGACTGTACTCACTGAGCAACTGTTTAGTATCAGGGAAAGGAACACAAGGACGCACCTTGTCCAGCACCACATTCATTAAACGGGATCTCAATCCCAGCCAGAAGCGTATTCCACTGAATTCTATGATAACGAAAAACCTCGAATATCAGTGCTTGTGATTCTGTTAAATTTCTGAAAATCGGTTAGCTTCCGTGCTATGAGACATTGGCGAGAATGTTACATATGAAGGTCGTTCCATACAACTCTTCCTGTCTCTGTGAGAGCGACCGAAGATGTCTTTTGTGCTTGACCAGCAGATGTAATACGAAGAAAGACTTTCTTCTTCGTCATGCTGGGCGGGAATCCCTGGACCGCAAGCTCTAAAAAGCAACACTTCAGACAAGAAATTCGTATTTGCGATGGTCGTGTGACTTGCCATTGGCATGAAGATTGACGGACGCCATTGGAATATCTGCTAGTTGACCGACCTGAGCCAGTGAGTAGGTTATAAAGCAGAGACCTCGTACTGAAATGGATCTGAGTTGACTTTGAAGAGAGCTAGTACATGCAGTGTCCGCATTTCACGCCAGAAACGTGCGATCATTCACAAGGCAATGTTATCGATCTACTCTCATCATGACAGGCTCCACGATTGGCACCCTCACCAAAGATGCCCCGCTTCGATTCAGGCGGAAACCGCATGCTGTTCAACGATAATCAGCCTTGAAGCCACTGAAGATTTGAATGGCTCACCTCTTATCTAGATTGGCCTCATTGTCGCCTCACCATTCACGCAGTAAACTCGAAGCACAGAAGCCGCTCAATTTCCGTTCAACCTGGGATAATAGAGGAGGCATGTCATTTCTCGGGCTGAAGAGATGCGGAGTTCACTAAGGATGTTAGCCTATAAACACCTTGATGGCATGGGCCTAACATTGGCACACCACATGTATATGAGACGTTAATATGCCGTGTATGAAGGAAAAATGTAAAACTTACGAGGTGTACCATCATCAGAGCCACAGCTCCCGTAGGATATGAAACGTTGGGCTTTGATAATTTCTTGTAGAGAGCGAACAAACTTTTCGGTCCCCGATACCATGAGAATGGGCCCGTACGATGGCATCTTTGACTATGACTGACCTGCTTGACCGGATTATCGAAGGTTGTTTCTGAGACGATAAACGACGAGCCAAAGAGATTTTGTCCTTTGGTCCTATAGTTATCGAGAAACCAATCAGTAGAACGTACCTCATCTACCAGTGCACTGATTACTGTGCGTTGTGAGCCGCTAACTCGCCTATAATTGATTTAGATTCTTACGCGAAAGCAAAGCGAACGTACCTTCTTCCAATTATGAGCACTCTGAGAAGCGTCTAGTGTGCTATAGAGGATCCCACCTCCGATACGAGACCGGTTATTGGAGTATGAATATATGAATAGCGCCACGAAAACTCATCGAGCGAACTGCAATAGCCGTGCTTACATTCTCATAGAATCAAGCATGGTGAATGATTCATTCCGAGCGAGCAAAAGGTTTTTGCACAGAGAATGTAGTGTTCCAGCGCTACATTGCTCCAAGGCATTCTCTGGGTACATTGCGTATAGCAACTACCCATTGTGGGTTGGGGCGTTCAGGGTAACAGTCTCAACGAGGACTTTGAGGACGAAGGTCGACTCTTTGTCCGTATACGCAAAGATGAGCGGAACATGAATAGTTTTGATTTTGCGGACAAAGTCACGGTAGTAGGACATGGTGACATGGTTTCTATTTGAGATTAAGCTATCGAATCGAGAAAGCAGTCAGCAGAGTTCATAAGAAAGATATTCCCCCGACGCACCTTACACCTATCGACGACTGCCGTCTACTGACATCCACGCCGTCTATCAGGGCTAGAAAACATCCATCTTCGTGCTTCCGAACCACTGTACCTGCTTTCGCGCCAGGGAACCTGGCGTAAAGAAGCTATAGTACTTGAAAAGATTGTTATTTACGACTTATCTCGGCTTTAAAGACTCGCGCGTCTGCTAGCGAAAGATGAACAGGCGGTAGAAAAAGGTAGTGATGGTAGTAATGGGACAAGATTCATGGCGTCAATTGATGGCGCTCAATTTGACCCTAACCCCAACCTGCTGCATATGACAAATCAAGACTGTTCTCGGAAGACTTTACGAGCGGCGTTATATGAGGGAAAGATATACTTGTGGAGAATTTCAAGGCGGATGGGTGGTTGGAAATTCTTCGGGAGCATGATGGGTTATCTGGTGCGTTAAGCTTTCTCTTCCATCGACAATCCCACTCACTGGTCCTCTAATGGCCTGGGAACCGTCTCTCTCTAGCACTCATAAACCACGCATTGCACCCCTACTCCCGATGCACTTATCTGCGCCCTAGAACTAGAATAGCACCCCTTCGCCGCAAGATTTCCTCTTAGTCCAGCGCAACGACCGAAACACCTCACCACCCCACTCAAGGAACTCTCAGCTCGCACTCTCATATTACAACCTTTTCGTCCCTCCTGTGAGCTTTGCCGAGGCCTTGCTCCGTTACTCCCACTCCAACTCCTCCGACGCATCTCCACCGTAACTCCACCCGACAACTATCCACAGCCATTGTTTACGGTAACAGGTTCCCACATATTCCACCCCTCCGTCGCAACCGAGCCGTTTCCGTGCTCAAATCCACTCATGTTGGCGCATCCCTCGAATACAAATCACACAAAGTGATCTATCGCCATATCCATGAATTCCTCGCAGTACGCAGCGCCTTTCCTGCTCCTTTCACAATTCCTCCGCAACATCCGACGCTTTGTCGTCGTCTCCTCCACTCGCCTCTCTCGCAATCGTTTCATGTAGGTTTGGGGTGGTCACTGTTCCTTCCTCGCCGCGTAAGATGAAAGGATGAGCGCCGAGGATGAATAGGAAGAGAATGGGGAAATGGTCTCCCAAACTACTTCCTTTGGCCGCAGAAGAGCTAGCTGGCGCGAGTGGTTAGTACCTTGGTATTTGCTGCTTCATCTCTGACTCATAATACCTAGGCCCACTGGGAGTCTTCTCAGGACTTGTAGACGGCGCTACTCAGGAAGAGAAATTCAAAACCTTATCGACGCCACGCATCTGGACCTACCATCTAGAACACACTCCATACCGTATCGAATCCCGTTTTTCAGATATAAATCGTCACACCCACACTCCACCAGCAGCACCCCGTATATCAGCCTGCGAGAACCATTCCGGATGCATGATCCAACGCAGCTTCCGATCCCTTACACCATTCACGACGGCACCGTATGCACCGAACATGCTCTCGCCTCATGTTCGGCATGAAACCCATTAACCCTTCACAATTCATTTCGAGCCTCATGCTTGCGGTTCCATGCCATAGACGCTGCCGGGGATACGCAAGATCGGGAAAGAGAAGATTCAAGATCGGCGAATGGAGACTGGGCAACTGGGAGTCGGGTATAGCGTTCTCGTGAAGAGAGTGGATAGAATTGGAAGGTGGAGCTGAAGGATCGAGATACCTGCTAACGCTGTAATATTCTACCCAATGCTATATTTTTAATGCTCTAATTCCGTTCTCGACTAGCTCATCGATAACTGAACGGAAGCTCCTTGTCCACGGTTACGTGTTTTCATTCCGCAACCGCCAGTCTGCACGTCGGTCTTTTAGTACCTTTTTACCTCTTACCCTCGTGTTCTATCTCTTGGGAACTTGCGTTGGGGCTACACGCATTAAAGCGGTAATTACAACCTATGGATATCAAATGTTGTATCTTATAACCCGATATAGTGACGAATCCAATTCGACATCTTCCACACAGAGAAACTATACCGTTTACGGTACCACATCCAAGTGTGATTCAACGATGGTAAGTATTCCCGATCATATCCAGACCGTTGTCAACGTGAAGGACACGCAGCCAGTGTCGTGTTTTCTGTGCTTGTAGCTCCGGATTAATGAATCGGACAACTTACTACTTGCGAAAAAGTTACCTTCTTACAGGCATGGCGTTCTCGCAGAGGTTTTGGAGATCATTGTGGACTCGAGATCGATGTCGAAAGCGAGCTCGTCCGGTTGAATGGTCTTCGAGGATGATGGTTCGAGGCAGCGTCTAGGTTTCATTGTGTTGGGGATAGAAAACTCGTTACCCACACTGATCTTGGCTGAAGAATGACTTGGAGCAGAAGATGGTCGTTCGACCATTCCTATTTCGAGTGCCGTGTATTTTACTCGGCTCGGCCTACACCAACTTCTATATACCCAGACTCCCCGCTTTACCTTCGCAGAGAAAAAGGGATGGAGTGCGAGCTCGAACGCTAGGTTGGTAAAAGAATGAACTCAACTCCTTAGCACCCGATGAACTCGCATTTGCCTCTATATTCAGCGGTCCGAAAATCAGGAACCTTTCAAACTGGGATGATGTTATTTGCAACGCATACAGGACCAACTTGCCGCATGAACTTCCACGATTTCAGCTTCGGTGCTTATGAGACCACAGTAAATAATCTATATTCGTAGCCCTGATATATTTCCGAGCTAATCGACCACCATGCCTGTCGCCTTCTGCTCTATTGATCCAAGTGAATCGCAAGAAGGTCATATAGTTTCAATTCAGGAAGACCTTGGACGAATCGGAAATCCAACCTGAGGAAAAACCATACCTATTCCGAGTCAAGAGGGATATCGTGCCGCTGCACGTTCCCCGGGCAGCTTATACCAAATACTGACTTTCCCTTGGAGGGATTGTGAGTCACGAGCAACGACAGAAAGCTAGACCGCCGGGGATTGGATTTATTTATGCCATGTTTCTGCGATCACCAGGTCGGTACTCTAAAGGGTGCATGACATTTCTACAGGCCCGATCTCTCGAATGTGGATAACCATGCGGTTTGTAAGAATGCAATGCATGAGAGCGAGCAAAAGCAAAAATTTGGGCTGTATCACCGGTGAGCATATTCATCGTATCACCAATCAAACTTACAGGAAACGTCACGATAATCATGATAATGACTATGGAGAGAACTGATGATGATAAGCCTTCCATATTGATGTGCCCCGAGCGTACTCACAAAGCATGATGACGACGTAGATAGCACCTGTAGAAAAGATATTATTCAGTATATAAACCAATACGACGCCGGTACCATACCATCTCGATAAAAGACAGCCATTAGCTTAGAAAACCTTGCCGGTCCACAGCAACGTCAGTCTTCTGAGGCATTGATGGAGCCTTTGCTCACATGCCTCAATTGTAGGTATCAGCATGAAAATCGCCGCTCCTAACAATGACATTATTCCTCGAGGGCCTGGTGTCCTGGCTCGTACTTACCAAGATCATACAGAAGCCATAACAAAAAGAGGCCCACGAAGTAGACATTACAGCGTTGTATTACAAGGCATTCACGTGCATGCGGAACAGGAAGATCAACGACTAAAAGTAAGCATTAAATGGCTTTGCGTACATGCGACGAGATCTGGGATTAAGCAAACTAGCGTCAGAGCCACAATTGCGGCTCTGACCGGGTTACTATTCCACCAGATGGACCACATTCGAAGGGCAAGAATGACCGATAATAGTACCGTCGATAACAGTAATGCAAAGAAATACAAGGTGCTTACCGTTACTGGTTAGTGCAGCCCGTGTCGTAGACGTAACTGACACGAGTCAACTTCAGGTCATTTGTTGATCGAACGTATAAATCCTGGAACAAAACAGTAAATGGCAGTCAATACTGATACTCAAGCAATCTTAGGTGAGCAATACATTGACCCCGACACACAATTCCTACTTACAATGGAGGACCAAAATGAAGCCATCGATGAAGATAAGGACTCGTTGTACCGTTTACAACGCTTTGAACAGAGAGCGTGGCGACCTCCAGGTATGCTGAGTTTCCGAGTCCATAACTAGGAGAAAGTCATACGCGATTACCTTCATGGTCAGAGCCTTTTACAGAAAATAGGACAGAGGTATACCATCAAGATACTGTCAGAGTCATCAGCTACTCATTCAAGAAACAGTGTGGGTGCCACTTACCGACTCCGCCCTATTTTATTCAAGAACGGAGGGAACTGGAGCAGATAGCTATGAGTGTTAAAGTGTTCAAAAAATAAATCAGGTCCCCGGTAATAATTTTTCAGTCCCCCGGTAATATTTTACCTACTTTCATGACATTCCAGTACATTACGCCCCCCGTAAATAACATAGAAACCGGTAATAACCAAAAAATCCCCCCAGTGCTTTCCCACGCACGTGGCCTATGTCGAACACATCTTGAATGCATCCTCAGTGCTCAGGCATCATGATCTAAGCTCAACTGAGTATTGGATCTAATTAAGTACTTGAATATGCAATATTTAGTAGTCCCTGATGTGTAGAGTATAGACCATAGCCACGTACTTTACCTTGACACGTATGAACAAGGTCTTCAGTGTCGTTCGGAAAGCCAGCTCACCTCTTGAACGTGATTCACTGCTAAGAGCATCACAATTTGACTAGTCATTGTCGAGTATGTTGAATTGAACGTGGCACCTCATGCACACGAGTCGTAATGCACATTCGCTCTGCATTCCGATGGGGCTATTCCCACGCTATCTGCACATCTTCAGCTGCATTCGGATAGCTGCCCTGCCACTCAGATATAATTTGACAAGTTATGAGCAGTGTAGAGCTTGGTTTATAGTATTTATGGACATCTTCATATGTGACTTAACTGAAGACAGTAGAAATGATGGAAGGAGATCTTGACATGTCGAGTGTAGACACAGTGTGGTTGGGCAAATGGGTATTATTCGACACTCAACGTCATCATCTAATTAGTCATTCAGTCCTATATTCAGCGTTGAATTCTTGTCGACAGGTTCCTCGAAAATAACATAGTATCACCTTTAGGCGCCCATATCAGCGCTCATAGCAATTTCAACCTTACATAGTGCATTACTTGTTTGTCACTTCACCACCATGCTGCCAGCATAGGCTTAATATTCTATATCTCTCAACTCTATTCTTCAAGTAGTCGCAGGTTATATGCAGCCATGTGGTAATGTTATTACCACTTTTTCATTGCTTTGATCCTCACTGATGTCTTGATCACCAAAGTATACCTAGATAGTTGTACATGTTCGAGCTCTCATTAGTGAGAGTCCATCTGAGTGAGCTCCTTGACCTCATTCAGGCTACAAGTGTAGCAATGATAAATTCAAGTTGTGTATCATTTCTGGACCCTTGTTCAAATTGCTCAATTACACTGATTCATATCTAGCTATGTATTTTGACATGAACTCATGATACTAAGGCATCTACTGACATCATAACAGTCAGGATAATTGTACGGGAAGGGACTCCCCATACTCCTGCAAATTTCACGAAGGTACCAAGAGCACTTTGCCAACTTGCCACATTTGGCAACTCTGGTCAACACTGTTGAACGGTTAGCGCCCATCGTGACTCACGAGGCGCCACGTTCAATGCCATATAGTACTCAATGTACTCAATGATGAAAATGCAATACTTTTACCATTGCATCATGGTCAAGAGGCGAGGCAGCTTTCCGAATGATGCTAAAGACTTGTTTATGTGTGGGAGTCTCTTTCAGTAAGTCACACAAAAGTACGTCGCTATGGACCATGCTCTACTCCTCAGAAACACAAGATATTGCATATTTAGGTATTTGAATATGTCATAAATAAAATTAAATACTCAGTGCAGCTTAGATCATGAAGCCTGAGCACTGAGGATGCGCTCAAGATGTGTTCGACGTAGGCCACGTGCGTGGGAAAGCACTTTGCCGAAATAGCCGATTATTACCGGGGGGTGTTTCGTCGAAGAGTGTTATTACCGGGGGATTTCTATGTTATTTACGGGGGGCGTAATGTACTAGAATGTCATGAAAGTAGGTAAAATATTACCGGGGGACTGAAAAATTATTACCGGGGACCTGATTTATTTTTTGAACACTTTAACACTCATAGATAGCATTGTGGGGAAGATCCTTTCGGGATTTCAAGCTCTACGTCGCAAAGCTTGTCATAAATGACCTTTAACAGGGAACGATAATCAGGTTCATGAGATAGGTCATGAAATGGAAGTAACAACGAGAAGGGCCCTGTTGCGGTGGCATTTTATTGCTGAACACAAAGATGTACGAAGAGACTAATGATGGGACAGCGGACGAAGATAGATTCGCAAGCTCTCGGTCTGTGCAGCGACGGGGATGCGCGACAAGAAAAGTAGCTGAAGGAGAGATATTGAGAGAGCGTACTGCGAGAACTGCTTACAACTTTGCAAGGATCACAATGGCTTGATTCAGTATCTTGGGACGAGCATCAAGGATTTGTTGGTATCGCCTACCAATATTCTATCATATTCCAGAATGCCAAAAATAGAATAGTCTTCCTGCACGGCCCCGTGTTTGATATCGAGTGAGAGACTCTACACCCTGCAAAAGTTTACGGGAATGATGATGGCCAGAAGTTGGTTTATCGCCTATAGTACTGGTAAATGGATCAGCACGTCAGCGTCGAGATAGCGTGAAAATGTGCACCATAAGGAGAGTTATTTAAAATATCACGGATGTCCTCTTTATAGGTTCATACGAAGAGAGCGGGGGAAATGGACCTGTGAAATAGCCGAGAATATAAAGATGGTAGCTCAAACGCACCATGTTACCTCAATTCTATGCCCGTGACTACTGATATACTGCAACTCTTTCACTCCAGCCAGGATAAGTTTTTTATCCTTGGATCTTGAGAACTGTTACTCTGCCAGTGGAAGAGAATATCGGGGATGTACGGGAGAGCGAAGAGATGGATAAGGAGAAGACAAAAGAGTCCGGCGTCAAATGTCAAACGCCCATTCCGACCCTAACCCCATTGGCTTGTGTTTGGTGACAACAAACAATTCAGGACTTTCACCAGCGACGAGCTTGTTCAAAATCGATGCTTTCCGAACCAATCCTCCCAAGCAAGGGTTAAGGGCATGACGAGAAGATAGAGGTATAGGATATCGGAGAGTTTGGAAGACTACGGATGGTTGGAAATGTCGATACGAGCATGAGTACCGGTGAGTAGAGTTTTTTCTACGCTTTGATTTATCACTAACCTAACTTTTACCCTAGCACAACAGCCGCTGCATTCCCTACTCCAGAAACTCTACTCTATTGTACCTCCGCACTCCTACCACGGCCTCCCTATCTCTCTAGTAAGACACGCGAGAAACTCCACCGTTCTCTAGTAATCAAACGTACCTCTACGCACACACCCACGTCAACACCTCCCTTGCACTCGCGACGCGCACTCGCCAGGACATCCAACGCACATGATTCTTTCATGTACAATCCAACTCTTGGCCTAATTATCATTCCCCCGCAACACGCAACATCATCTACTCGTCGTCTTCCTTCGCTCAGAGCTGTACACGCTTTTAGGCCTTCTCGCGACCGTATCTGTCTCCAATTTATCCGTCGCACTGCGTAGGATGAGGGGCTCATTTCTAAGGGCGAAGAATCGGAGCATGGAGATGGGGGTTGGGTGTGTTGGCTATAAAGAAAGCGAGTGGTGAGTATTTTTCGCCGTGTTCGTACCCTAATTTCTGGCTCACGTTTCCTAGGTCTACTCCAGGATTTCCTCCCTCATCCCCTCCACCAGGACCCCATCGCCAAGTCGCACGTCGCCTAGCACGACAACTGCTTCAACTCCAAGCTCGCCCAACCAAGTTGCAGTATGCATCGGCGAGGTACTGCGAAGATAGATACTGTCCCTCATGATTCTCTCGTCAGTGTGACTAGGCCGATCCCCATTGCTACCGCGACGGATAGCCCCACTCCCTTTCTCAGCTCAGCCTCGGAACCTTACATTCTTGAGCATCGTCGCTCACTACGTTTCGGACCCACGTTCGTGTTACTCTCCCAGCTCTAGCTCTTGTCCAAAGCGAGGTAACAACCCCAATCCGCCGAACGACAATGTACGCGGTGGGATATTGGCTCTAGACAGGATTAGTTGGATGGCAAAGGTTTTAGTGAGCAATAATATGAGGGACTATGCCGACGCTGATTGAGGTATGTCGTCGTTCAAACTTTCTTCGCTGAAATCGTTTCGTTTCTCTGATAGTTCCTGTATCCAGCGCAGACAGCGAAACATTGAGACAACACACGTCGGTCAGTGGCCAGCCCTTCAAGTCCTCGACCTTACCCCCACTACCTAGAACACTACCAGGATACTCCTCGCTGCTCATCTGCCCCGATTAGTCGAATCGCGTAGCGCATCGTACCCCCGTAGTCATCCCACGCCGCCAGAAACCTCGGCGAATTCTTTGTAACCGGTCATACCTCTTCTGTTCTCCCCTGGGTTCCATATGCAGCTCCCGAACGCAACACTACCGTATTCTCGTATGTGCTGTAACGACATATCCGACCATATCCGATGGCTCTAGACTCCCATTCCTTCTCGCTGATACCAGCTTGCCAATCAGCCTTCTCGCGGTCGGTAAAGGAAATTTCTATGCCTTTCTTCGCACTGTGTGCTCGAACGGGTGTGTTAATCGCACGAGAGAGTGGTGAGTTCTTTTACGTCCGTAACGTCACCTCGATTCTCAGGTTTCAGATACCGCCACCTTAGGTCCTACTCGATATGATGCCTTGATCTCGATCGAGAAGGTACCTGAAAAGTCAATGCAGGCTTCGTCTTGTCTTTTGTCGGTCGTTCCAGAGTAAAAGGGTGTTTCCTCGCCTTCGATAGTGAATATTGTTACCTATATGTTCGTTTATCATCACATCTCAGTTGTCCTTCGTGGTGTAATGTATGATTTCCATATTTGCTACTCTACGAAAGCCTTGAACTCCAAGCTAGTGTTGTGATAGTTACGAGCGATAACCAAGCTCACAATTCACAGTGACCGCTTCCATATCTCGGGGCTAAAGGGTCCTGAAAATCTCAGTTCTAGTTCAGAAAACTCGGAATCAGGGAGAAACTAGATACCCTTTCGTGCACACGCCTTCCACTTTGGCTTCATGTCGAGCTAGAAAAGATAAATCTTATCTCGTCATAACGATACTCCTTCAAACCACGAGGTTGGAAGTGTCAGCAGTAAAAGGATTTCGGAGATGCAGAGATCCGAATTGTTACACCCACGGCTTATCTTTTGGATCGGTTCACCAATGTAGGGCTAAGAAAGGCCGTACTCGGCCCGTGTTTAAGGTTGATCTATGCAGGATACTTAACACGTTCTCTCATTGATCATCCTTCTGTCAAGAGGAGAAGCCTGATGAAACAAACGTGCCTCGAACGTGACCACCACGAAGACTTGAAATCAAAATCCGAGGTCGCTAGAAACATCGACAAAACCCTGGGCGTTTGTTCAGGCTGTCATCACTTATCTTTTACACAATCGTTCAAACTCTGTTCGGCACCCAATACCTATATGTCGTGTCCTTGTATCACTTGCCATACAAAGGGCCCTAATGTCGAAGTACCGGTGTCACTTTGCTTGAGGAAACGCTGGGTTTTCGATAGCGGATGCTGTCTTGTCTGTACGAAGAGGAAAGGTTTGACGTATGCAGGTTTTACTTCCTTGTTGGAACATGTACAACGTGACGACTGTAGCACTGTCTAAATGTTGGAAATTCGCCTTGATAGTTGTCCTCGTTCTGCGATCGTCTTCTTGAGCTTCAATGATAGCACACCAGAATGTGGATAACATGTCCGAACGTACTGGATGATGATGCCGCAACGAGAATGAAGAAAGGGTCAGCTACAAGTCGAAAAGTAGCAATGTCGATATGTAGAATCGTAAACCATCTCGAAGAAAAATTCATGCGAACGCAACTTTACCAACCAAGTATACCCATCTCATATTCCTTGGAGCCCTTGTATTTCGACAAGACTCACAGTATATCTCGCGATTCGCTGACGATGAACACAGGGAGATAGACTCCACGCGTTAGTGGCGAAGCGAGCGGAAAATCGAGATGAATCGGAAACGTGCGGTAACAGAATCACGTCGCATCTGAAAACCAACAGCGTGACCATGTATAGTGTGCACAAACTCTCCTATACCGACGCATGTCCACTGGACTGCAAAGACCCGCGATATATCATTCCATTGGGCGTAGTATAGGGATAACGATTTCGACATGGCACAGAAGTGGGTAAGATACATGTATGCGTTCCTATCAATAACGAGCCTGTCCATAAGAGAGAGCGGTCAGATATCCAGTAAGGTAGAAAAATAGAGACGTTATTTGAAAACGCACCATAGACCCTCAAGCGAATGCCCATATACGTCTCTTTCACGCTAGTCAATAGCCCAGAAACCGCGTCTCTGTCCTTCAACGCCGAAGATTGCACCTGTAAGAGAAAGTTAGAAGTGGCCTTGGTTTTCGAGAGTTGCCAGATTCATTGAGCATGAGTTGATTGAAGCACCGAAGGATACCTGACGAAGGAGTCAGGAGCAAAGAAGTGATAGGGCAAGACAAAAGGTCGGCGTCAATTGACAAACGCTCAATTTGACCCTAACCCCAACTTGCCGTATTTGGCTGCAACAAACTTGGACGCTTCACCAACGACGACTTCGAGGGATGTTGACTAGGACTTTACGCAAACATTCGCACCTCGAAGGACTTGCCAACCGAAATATACGATAGAAAGGCGCCATTTTGGAGAATTTCAGCGTAGATGGTTGGTTGGAAAATTTTCAGCAGGACGATGAACTACACGGTGAGTAGCGCTTTTTCGCACTTTGCTATTCCATTCCCTGACACCCGAAAAAGTCTAGATAGTGCTCTTCCACCCCCAAATAACCCCAGTTTTGTTAGTCCCGCCAAATGCACCAGAAATCCACGATCGTTAGGCCTCCGCATCACTGCATTGTCCATCCCATGACGACTACCCATCTCAAGCTGGTCTCAGCCAAAACTCCACCGCTCGGCCTTCGAATATTTGACTCCCCCCTCCGGCCTTTGTCTCCTGCCGCAGTCATACACACAGCTGCCCCACAACATCACCCATGGAAGACTGCGCACTCCCACATCGACAAACCGCTACTCACCATCCCTCTCCCTATAATGAGCTTCGACCTGTTCTTCTCCGAACCACACATCATAGCCTCCGTCCCCTCCGCCGCCGCACCAGCAATTCGGGGTTCCGACAGGCAAGGACGAGGTTTTTCGGCTATGGAGGTTGCTTTGAGAACGAGCTATTCGTCCTGCATGAAACATCTTGATTGACTGGTGAGTTTTCCTCGGCCCGTTTGTCAAATCTCGAGCTCACTATTGGTATCAAACTACAGTTTCGACATTCCAGCTTAGCATCCCCCAACTACACCATACCCCAGCGCCCGATTTCCTTTCGCCGACTCAGCATCGCATTTCCTGGTGGAAATTGGCGAGGCACAGAACACGTACGCCATTTCGGGTCTTTGGGTTCTGTTTACCGCAGTGCAAGATCGGTGGTGTTTGAACGGTTGAGGAACCCCCGCAACGAAGTTTGTGGGATGGACACCATGGTGCGTTACTGTTTCCATTGTGTAGAAACCCTGAGCTCTTACCTTTTATTTAGCCAACACTTCTTGCGAAGATTATGCTCTACCGATTCCTACAAACCATCTAAGCTACATCAAAACCAACCTGGCCCCCCTCTTTGACGTCTCCAGTACTCGAACATCGTCCCACAAATGACTCGGAGATTCGAGAGGAATATCATTAACATTGAACGCGCGAGATCTCGTACTGGAATCCGGAGAGCTATATGCGAAGTAGGACATCCTTACAGGGAGATGGGCAGAGTATACGTTCCCGGAGACGATGAAGTTTGTAGGGTTGGGGAACTCGTGAATTCCGTCATGGTCTGAATGTATGTGCCTCTTTTTCTGGTATGGGCATTCACTGACTTCTCGCAGGAACATGTTATATCTCACGTGGAAGCTGTGATGTGCTTCGGCTTGACCGGTAGCTAAAGAAAAGGCATGCTTTGTACACGTTTCTGTGATGAATATATGGGATCCCGGAAACCCCAATAAGTGCTGGTAGCGCCCGATGTAGGCCCTCGTTTACCAACACATCTTATTATTAACTGCGCATCTCATCGTTGTCCGATGTGTGGTGACAATCTCGTTGGCGAACGCTGCATTTCATGTCGATTGCGTTGGTAAACACGCTGACATCAGTATCCTGAGGCGTACTTATTTATTGTAAGATCCTTATCGGGCTTTCATTTGAGACTGACAGGATCCGTCGCTCATCTGATGAATCGATAAACCTGTGATCTTCGCGAAATGTTGACAACTTGAAAGTCGAGAGATGCGCCCAAAAGGTACGAGAACTGCCTTCAACGCGTGTGGAGCGGCACTATCCCCACTCGAGTCTGTTTACGCTACTTACTTCTAAGCTTCTAGGTTGAGATTCGCATCGATATACATCATATCCTCTGAATTCATGGGCCTCAGGATATGATACCGAATAGACTATTAGCCTCGCAAGTCCCACAGTTAAATCTCCCGCTAAGCTTACACCCCTTCACAGGGCTAATGATACATACAGAAAGTAGCTGTAGTAGCATGAGCTATGGGCATGAGAAATGCCGTTCAAAACTGAACACTACGCAATGTACTCGAAGTTGAGATTGATCTGGGTCGGATTCTTGCCTTGAGCGTGACAGGAAAGAAGCCCGACACCGAACATTCCAAATTCTCAACTTGGGCGGACTGAAACAAGAATCGTGCCGGATTTTGGGGACAATGGCCTGCCAATTATGTAGATTTCGGCATGAGCTATGCTTCTGAAGGCTTTGGCCATAAATTTGCACTGTAAACTTAGCTGGTTACTAAAAGTTGACGTTTCATACACGTATTTGGGGCTTGGAAAGGTCGAAAGGTTTGCATGTTCTATGAGACGCGCTGCATTTTGACATTACCGGGCTGGGATATCATGAGGCTTACGAGCCCTTGATCCCCCTTCCCGCCGACAATCTTCCTATTTATCGCTTACATACAGCTTATCTGTTTGCTTTATCACCATCATGTCCCTAGCCTTCTTCCTCCGTAACTCAAACTTCGGTGATGCACACAGATCATGCAGATACGCGTGTAGTAGAATTTGATGCGGCACCCTGGCTGCAGGCGCCTTCAATTGAGCTTTACGCGACTATACATTCACAAGTTTTGTAGACTTCTACTGATAGAGAGCTCAGTGCCACGTACACTCGGCTTGATTCGGTATATCTCGAAGGCTAGAAAAGAAAATTAGTAAGTCTAAGCAGTGGTCGTGATATGAACACGTACTCGAGCCCAAGAGAAGCGGTATATCGTCTCCCCATGCATCCCCTTTTGTCTTACCAGCTTCACATACTTGTCATAGCCTCTCTGGTGAAAAGGTATCTTGGGCTTTTGGTTGTCTACCGCGTACTTTGCGTCCGCTGACCCGCAACGTAGAGCGAGGCTCCTCCGATCCCACATAAACACCGTTACACCCTTCATACCAAGACACTCATAATCCATGTCCCTACGGGTAAGTAAGATGAACCTTTCATCACCGTACTCGTTGACAGGACAATCCATCGGCGAAGGACATCCTGATTGCATCATTGATTCTTGCTCGACCGCAAAGCCCGAATCCTGAACAAATTCATAGTAGCACCGGGCGGACACGTAAAATTTGCCTGGCGGAAGTGCTGCTGACTCCGGCTCGCTGAGGCGTTTTGAGAATTTGCACACGGCCTTGTGGTTGGTCCAATCAGCCTTTTGACATTCGGCGTTGCAATAACGCTAGTGAGCTCCAGTAAGTTGAGACCAATAACACGAAGGAAATGCACTGACCGGACTTTTGCATCTACGGGAACATAAGAGAGGTGTAACAAACTGGAATGCGAGGCGACTCACGAGCTACAAATCTGTTTCGCGCCGAGTTTTCCACACGCGCCGCACTTGGCTTCAGCTATTGATGGCGCCTGTCCTGTCTCTATTTCCTCAAGCGCCCTGAGGTATTTCCATCCGTAAACCATGTAACTAAACAAATAGGAGGCTTACTTCCACCTCAACCGCAAACAGGGAACAAAAAAGCTAATCTTTGATTCGCTAGCTCGCGCGAGATGCCGTTCCAGTGGCTCTGTAGGTCTTCCGAGTAATCTGGATCGATAAGTTCCGCACTCGATGATAATATACGAGCAAAAGTACGCATATGAGCTTCGGGTACATGTTTTGCCGCCCCGAGATGAAATTGGACTTTTTTCCATGGCGACTCTAGGTGGAGAATTCTTTGGGAGACTATTTTGAATCTTCTCCCGCACGTGTCCGAGGAGCAGCGAACCACCCTAATACTGATTACACCCTTTTAGCGACTGGATGTTAGGGACAGTGGATAGCAACATACCTCTGGTAGGCCTTCCATGTAAGTGTAACGCACAATTATCAAAGGAAACTTTGGACTTTGAAGCATTGGAACCAGAGAATCTTTCATTCATGTTCAATATCGGTCAATCGTCAATGTTGTACAAGTTTGGCTCACCAGTGGGCTCATGTCTGGGGAATTGTAAGCCGCGTGACGTTGCTTAAAACACACCAAACCTACCCAAACCTTATTCTTTGCATCGAACGCAACAATGGCATTTGCTATGCCAAGAATTAGTATAGAAGACGACAGAAGCGAAAAGGACGGCACCCGTGTTGATGGTTCTGGCCATTTCATCCGCTTGACATCAAGGATCTCCATGACAAGCATGTGATGGTTGTCCATCGATCCAGTATGATATGCTATAAAAGGTGTCTCTTTTCCTCCTGTTGCCCGCGGTGATGAGAACACTGTAGATCAGATTTTTTTCGCTTACCTTCTCGAGTTATATCGAGTGCTGCTTTCGCCATAATAGCCTTGGCACCTAAAAAATGACATGCGAGATCATCTAAAGCCCCCGAGAATTAGGTGTCAAGACATACCAACCCATGCGCCTCGCATATCAGGAAACGGGTTCATCGGTGTTCCCTTCATGTTTTCTGCCTGTGTGAATGCGGACACTTGAAAATGACGATATACGTACCTTAGAATGTGCAAAGTAAGTTCTTCTACAGAGGACGGAAGGGAGCAAGACAAGTACCTGTTCAACCTCTCGGCCTCTTTGAACCCGCCCATCATAAATTATTGTGTCTTTGCGAGCTCAGGATGAGCTCCACCTTTGCCATGAAGGCGGTGTTGAAATATCGAGCGATGGAGTTTTGTTCGGATTAAAGGATTTCTTGGGGAAGAGATAATCCAATCTGTTACCCAGTTAGCGATCTCTTTTTTCCCGATATCCAGAGAGCTACTCGCCGCTGTGAGTCCCACGAAGCGTACTTCAGTCTATTTTTCACATCCTCCTCCGTCGTCTTCACCGATGGCTTCCCGGAACTAGACAGGTCGACGCCGATTCCCCCGAGAACCATGAGCGCTTCGTTGCGTTTTCGCGTTCCCTGGCAGTAGATACCCTCGATGCCCTCACCTCCATTCAAGGTTCCATTATGCGCCATGACTCTACGGTCTACACAATCATAGCGGCAGAAGCTATCGTCTGCATTCAAACGCGCGGCTCCTGTGGCGGTGAATCTCACTGGCAACCAGGTATGTTAAATTCGGTTGTCTAAAGATACGGAGCAGACGTATTTGGTGTTAGGTTCTCTTAGGACCTGCCTTTATGCACATGGATCTTGTCGCGGTGGTTCACGTATCTGCAATGTGCGTCGATTTATGCTGTCTAAATATATGGAGTTGACATGTTCAGTGTTAGGACACGGTCTTCGACATCAACTCCGGAAACTAGGATTCCAATGTCGAAGCTTGGACCAGCTTCCTGCTTGTATACATCGGAGTATCCTCATCGAAGCCCGCATCTTGTCGAAGCACTTGCCAATGAGACGTCAGACGACCAACACGTTGTGTTTGCATGTTTGGGATCCGGAGAAGGCGAGTACCGTAATCGTTTCTTCTCTTCTACGCCCGCCTTTTGACATGTCAAACACGCCAGATTTCGCTCGGATCATCTTTTTCCCCTAATGACCTGGTGTCCTTCATTCTCGGCGGCGTTAGTGCCATCCAGTGCTCAGCGCTCAATTCCCGTCGTTTCGTTGTCGTATATGAAACTCGAGGTGCGGGGATTGATACTTAAAACAAGGCTTCGACTCGTTCCTTTACTCACACACCTACGCAATCCGATCCTGCCGTTTCATCTCAAAGTCTTCGGGGAATATCTTGCCGACTCGAAGACCACAAGGACGATCTGTTATCCCAATGTACCCCACGGAAGGAAACATGCCTAGCATACAGTATCCTTCGTCTTTTGTGGTTATGATTATGATTCGGCCGGGGGCTGGTACCACGAACCTCACTCGGATCGCACTCTTATCGCTTCTCGAACCTTTCACATCTCCGTCATCTTCTGAGATGCGCCGATCAATACTTGGTTTACCGTGCAGTCCCACGTTGCATATGCGTGTTTGGGTTCTATTCGGTTCCATTGCCCCTGATTTCGAACATGGTAACGAACTCACTATTCCCATCTACTATTTACCACTGGGTTATCTGTAGAACATCGAAGGTCTCTTTTCGATACCTACGACACCAGATATCCGGTATCGATCTGACTACTTATACCTCTTTGCTACGGAGCCAAATGTTTCCGGGAACTACACGGGTTTGAAGATTTGAAGATTTATAGCTACAGAATAAATTCTGATCCGAACCATGAGGTCTACCTGGAGATGCGAGAACCAGATTGATTACATCGTCCAGGCGAATCTCGAGTTCATCCCAGTAAGGAAAGATTTCGGTACTCTGAGGTCTGCTATTTGATCGATTGACCCAAAGATAAGTTATGACCACGGCTGGTTTGATAGTAACGAGTCGAATCTATGGGCAAAGACACGGAGCGCAGGGTTGAATTGGCCTACTCGCACACCAAGTAGTTTCACGCGTATTGAGCGAATATCAGGATTTACTAGTAAGACTTGGCAAAGGCTTATTCAACATTTGCTCTGGCTTATACGACCATATGAACTGTGTACTTATGCTTTGCGATATCGGAATAGAGGCAGGTTTTCGTGTAACCCTTGGAAGTCTCGCAGCCGAAAATGTGAACTCCTGCTATTGTGAATCGCCGTTGCCTCTGCGTGAGTAAAGCGCAGTACACTATAGGTTTACTGGCGAATCGATAAATCTGATGTCCAAGGTGCGTGCGGGAACGTTAGCAACTTTCCGACTTTGAACACTTATGCATGCTTGAGATGCGAGTGGGCGTTTGAGTTGAAGAACCTCCGGCAACCTAATAACCGGTTATCCGAGTACTCTGTTTGGCAAGGACAAATAAAAAGCTCCTCGTCAACCACAACGACAAAAGTCGACCGTTCTCAACCATGGCCATATTCCACCCCAGCAAACATACCAACCAACTCTTAATGCTGCTAATAGCCTGCATTAAAACTCCTATGGCTAAGGGCTGGTTGGAACAGCCAGAATAGCCGATATACTTTCGATCCTTCATCCAAAGGTACTTGTGCCTTTTGCAGGTTTCCTCTCGCAAGTCTCAGGCTCACTTTGAATATAGGCATCTCCAAGGCTCCCTCCTCAAGCTGTCCTCCTCAAAAAAGCTCGTCCCGAGCAATTCTCTACACTCTGAATGCGACACTGGAACTCCAACGACACCATTTCTCGGCCTATACAAACCGCGCTTACAATGCCCGTACGCTCGTTTTGAAGGGGGCAATCCATGGCAAGAGGGTAGGATAAGCAGAGAGCTCGGGAACGTCAGGGTTATACCAGGCTGGTATGCGAGATAAAGGTATGTCTGTCTTTTTTTCAGCTCCACCCGATGAATCCTCAATAGCTCTGACTTCAGCTTCTAAGTGTACGCACCGCACACTGCACAGTACCCCCCAGGTTGCAGCATCACGATACAATATACCCGTCACTAACAGCCTCGAAGTTGTCAGCTACATTCAAGCACACTCCCCTTCCGAATTCCCTTTCTAACATCATCACCCTCCTCCCTGAAGCCAGAACCTCTCTTTAGCCTGGTCTTGTTCGTCGTTGCTCCCTTGTCCCTGATTTGCAGACCGATCCGAGCTTGTCTGTCATTTCCGTCATTACACGCTTCTTCCCCCCGTTTCCTCAGGCCCATGATGCCCGATGACCTATCAACCATCCTTTCATACCCATATGCAGACGTAACTTCACTCTGACAACCTATCCGCACTCCCCCATCCATTTTACCACACATTCCCTCTTTGTACCACCTCCCGCCCCTGCGGTACGACCTTGATCCAATATTCGAGGTTCTAGATGACACCTTCCCGAGCTCCGCCTACCTTCATCTGCATTCAGCCGCCCTCCTACCGACCTATCGCTCTCAACTGCCCTCCCGAAGCGTCATCCTACACCCCAGCTTACCCTTTTGGACCTCCCTTGCTCTTGGGGTGTGAGCTACACCAACCTCTGCAGTCTCGAACTCGGCTTTTATCACAATGCAAGCTTTCGATGCTACGTAGGATCCCCCAGGAACATGTTCCACGGTTCAGGCAGTTAAAGGTAGAACAGGGAGTTTTGTACCATTTGTGCGCCGCGAGGAGAGGAGATGAGGAACTGTATACCTGATAATCTAGATCCAAGGTCTGCCTATCATTGTCCGCTTGATCTATCCAGTCCCATACTGACACCTTGCGCGACAGCTTTGCGTAAACGCGCCCACAATTGTATGGTTTTCTGGCTCCGAAGCTGGTCATTCCTATGACTACTACAGTATAAAACGCCTTCATACCTCTCTCGTTTCGTCCGTCGCTCACACTACGAGACATAATGATCGGAAATCCCAGAGGACCGGTTAGGTTTGAGTGCTCGGCGATGTTCCTTTATGTTGTGGTCGAACATTCGGACAATTTTCAACAAACCTGATCTTTGCCATGAGTTATGGCGTTCAAAAGCAACATACCCTTAATCTTGTTCACCCCCTCAAGCCGCTTTCGGACCTGTACGAAGTTCCCTGCACTATCGCATGGCGAACCTTCCTATGCTCAATATGTGGAACGGTCGATAACGCTTTACTTTGCCCACATATTGACTCCCGGACCTACCGGAATACCTTCCAAATAGCCTCGTCTATCTAGACCGCCTTTTTCACGGTGGAGAGCGCGCTGCATGGTGTTTGGTTCAGAGGTGGTATAGTTGTAGACTCGGGCGCTAAACTCCGATCTTCTCGGACTATTTGGCGCTTGAGATGAACTCGCGCGATTATCCATGTCTAGTCCCGTACCTAATAAATTTACTTCACCCAACGATAGCACAGAATTGGGGATGGTTACCATCAGGGTCTAACGACTGGGATGCTTTTGCAACTTGGATATCCCGCTCACAGCAGCATCGTGATTAATGCGCGATACAAGTTGGACCTAAGCAGTTATGGGTCGACTATGGGACGAAGAAGGAACTATATGCATATCCATGGGCATTATCTTTCGATGTAGTCTACCTTTGATAAGCGTTGGTTTATCTTCAGACGTCTGTTTGCTGATGGCTTGGGTAAAAAGATACGCGCAAAGTTCCGTGCAGTTACTATATTGTTGTCTCAATGACCTCCGTCTTCTCTCACCCGTCTAAATGGCCAGGTACTGACGTCCATCCGTACTGTCGAACCCGGGAAACAGAAATTCATCATCGGCCAGTCGACACGCTTTCAGAAGGTTCGTTGCTTCTCGTCTCGCTAAATAGAGTTTCCGTTTAATCTACTTTCGTCTCATCCGAGACGACCGCACGGAGTGGTCGGCGAGCATGATGATGAAGCGTTTAGCTTGCGAAGCACACTTTTCCTATACTTGCAGACTTGTGATTAGAATCCCGCAACACACTACACCTTGGGATCATGATATCAATTCTTGAGTAAATGCTCGCATACCACAGTGGTAGATTTACTTTAAATACACCCCTACAAGTATTCAAAAATCAAATGGCACCAACCGTCGAGTTTGGCTCAGTTTCATACGGCCAGTCGGAGGGCTTAATCCACTCAATGTAATCATAGAGAGGCCTCCACTGATGACCACACCCATAGTATGGATCGGTATACGATGCTAGGTACTCCAAAGTGTCCACCCATGACCGTGCATATCGCGTATCGCGGCACCTGGGCTTGGTGGAGACCTTGGACCCAGGTACAATTTCCTTCATGATTTGGATGTCATTTGCGTCCAGATCATGGGGTGCTAGCTCTCCAAACAACAACTCGTAGACCTCTTCGGTTGATTTTCGCTTCTTGTCCAAATCTTCTTTAGCACCTTCCAGGTCCTTCCGCCTCTGCTGTAATGTATTGAACTTTGCAATAGCAATTCCGCTCTTCTTTGCATGGATCGCGGGGAACGACTGGTAGTTATATTCAGCAACTTGAAGTCATAACGAGGTATTGAGACTCGCTACTTACTTCAAGCCATTCCAGATACCAATCTGTAGGCTTGTAGGCCAGTTCGAACCAGCGAGTAAAAGCATCCAGGATTTCTGGCTCTGCACCACATATGCGGGCAGTCATTTCCAAATAGTATGTAATTATCCACGGTTTATTATAAGCCAACTTGTCTAGGAGGAGTGTATAGAACTTGAGAACCCGTGTGTGATATGCATTGCCCATTGCGGGAAGACGAATAGGGGACAACTGAACCAAGCATCAGTGTTGCAGTGTGGTATCAAAGACAGTTATATCACACCAAAAGCCAATGAAACAAAACATCGAATTTTTTCCGTTCCTTTGCGAGCAGAGCCTTCTCAAAGATCTCAAACTAATTGTGCATGAGTGACACATAAGTGATGCAGTCAGAAAAGAAACGTACCTTCTTCAAGTGATATTCACCATCGTCGAGAAGATTAAGTCCGTATTCCCAATATCTGAGCATGTGAACCAGGTCCGACGATTTGGATGGATCCTTGATAGCATAGGCTGACATAAAGAGGACGGACAGAGGAGAGATAATGTAGTGACCACCACATAGATGCACAGGAGAATCCCAGTATGGAATCGAACAACTGCAATATTTTTCAGATTCCGGATCGAAAGCTTGAAGATTTGAAATGATTATCGCCTTGTGCATATCTAGGAACTTGCGGAAGTCAGATGACCGTATGGTTTCCTCTGAGTCGCCGTATCCATTCATCCACAACGCCTGAAGTATATCAATGAGTTTGCGAACGTCTTCGTTTGACATTCCTTCCCTTCTGATACACAATCTCAAGCGTGCGAAGACGGGAAGTGCATTCTTTGGTGTCCCAAGTTGCATAGAATGTATGCTGTTAATATGTTCATTAGCATTATATCTAAGGTCGGGAAAATCCTCGATGAAGGGTAACAACGTCTCTGGTAAGGGAGATTGGTAAAAAAGTGATAGCTTGATCACAAAGTCGTAGACTTCAGCTGTGTCAAAAGTTTCATGAGTGCTGTCCGTGGACCATATGTATTCAAATGCCTTCCGGGTAAAGGATATCATGCAACTGAGATACTTCTGATCCTAGTTTGCTGTCAGGGCAATGAAGACGAATGATAAGGAAAGAACACACATACAGACGATATACAAGTGAAGCCCCTCTTCGCCTCCTGAATCATGGCTTCAAGCGCCAGACGTGAGAAGAATGTCTCGGAGTAGATCTCTTTGTTGATGAAAAATTCATGGGAGCGGGATTTGTCTTCTAGGTAGTCGCGGAATGATTTATGAATGATCCAGAGGAAACTGTCATCAAATCCTATGACAGACTGTGCTCGACGGAGTAGCAGCTCTGCCTCACCAGCAGGTAGGTCATACAAGATTTCCATTCCGATGAGATCTGACGATATGTAAGTCCAATCCTCGAGGTACATGACAAAGCCCAGAGCGTCACGTAGTTGTTTTTGTTTCTCATATGGATAGGAGGAAAGGATTTGATAGTAGAGGGCGTCAAGCGGCGCAAATGGCGATCCAGCATCCCCATTCTTCCGTTGACCGAGTACCTTCTCCAGCTGTTCACATGGATTGTAGAACTCGCTATCCTCTATGAAACTGACTACGGTAGTGGCATAGATGAACTGCCCACAGGCATTATCACTGAGACTCCATATCTGCGAAGGTGAGGGCCAAGGAACTGGAAAATCCAACTTCTTGCATCTATCGCAGTTTCGTATTCGAGTGAACTCCGTGTTTAGGAAATTTTGAATGTCCCGCCTTGACTCCCAGTCGTCATCAAGGGTAAGCCGGCGCACATGAAGCTCTTTATCCAGGGTACTGAGTGTCTCCTGGATAGCCGGTTCAGGTCTACTGCATAAGAGAATGTGGGGAAGAGGTCGTTGGATTTTAGAGAAGATAGACGCGATCAGGCACAGAATATGACACTGCTCTTTTCCCGTAGAGCACTCATCAAGTGCATCGATTACGATTAACCCGTTAAGATCAATGGTGGTAGAATGTAATAATGGCTCGATTATCAGCTTCTGGAGCTGGACATCAATGGAGGCCTTTAGGATGCTTGGATTTTCTTTGATAACCTGTCCGATAGAACGTCGCAGCTCTGGATATCTGAGCGCTAAGCCATGGGCAATGACAAGAAACATCTTTGAGGGGTTGTTTCGTTGTGGATCGTCACGCCAAAAGAAAAAGCTAGCGATGAGGCTTCCTTCGCTGGTTTTCTCGGCAATAGTCTGTGCGATAGCCGATTTTCCCACACCAGCAGCACCGGATAACCAACACAGCGGCTCATTCGCTGGATCATCACTTTGGGCCCAATCAAGAATGGATTCCTGAATTTTGGTGCGCGTCCCTTCATGACATCGCGGAGGAGGAAAGCGAGCACCGGAGTCGTGCCGCGCTCCGACATTCGCTATCTCTTTCCAGAGCTCATTGATGGCTTAACAATCCATCAGGAATTCGTATTGAACTAGGATACAAAGAGACGTACGATCATCAATTTGATAGTACACGTTATTTTCCTGGTCTCCGCAAATAGTATTCCCCTGTCCTCCGTTTATTGCCATATGTACTTGCGGATGGGATGTGTCCTTCGACTGTGACACCCTTGGAGCCACAAACGATGAATATAATGTGTTAATAGCTGATGGGTATGAAGAGTTTGGCCAAATCCAACCACCTGAAGCTGTGGCAGATGGTTGATTTGCACATGCATGACTGGGGATGTAATCCCGGTGGTCCGAGGAGTCGTCCTGATCGGTGGAAGGTGGATAGGGATTTGATACAGAGGCTAGCTCGCTCGCGTGTGCATTAGAGACAGCACTACGCGAAAGGGAACACTGAGCTGATGTGTACAAAGGGATGGCATGATCTTCGTTGTTCGACGGAACGTGTTGGTAAGCTGGATATGTTCCGTTGGACGGACTGGAAAGGAAGTACTTGGTAGACGGATTGTGTGGTGACTGATGCGGCATGTAGCTCGTCTGTCGAAACGACGGAGATATTTTGGGGTTTGAAATATGAGAGTCACGGTTAACTGGGTATACGCTCGACGAAGAGGATGACAAGGAATCCACAACTGCGTCCAGCAAGAGACTTTTCTGGTCACTAGCTGTTGTCAATCTGGATTGCCTCTGGTATGGATGGAAACGTTGGTGGGATAATGGGGTGTTACCAGTCATTGAGGGAGTAGAGCGGAGTGAATGACCAATGTTATCGTGTGTGGAGGGCCACTGAACGAGGACACTAGGGACTCGCTGATGGGCGTGGTCAAAATAATTGACGTCTGACTGAGATGACACGGGTTGTGGGATGTTGTCACCACTTCCGAGGACTGCATAGTCCTGATGACCTGTGTAGTAGGCTGGTGGATCGTTTTCGAGCATTGAGATGATAATGGGAGCGTACAAAGAGAATATGTCGTACTGAGCTCTGAATTTAACGACTGAATAATATAGCATACAGCATGTACTCAGGCTCGAAAGCTATGCATCATCAAGTTTGATCGAAGCGACATGAAAGGGATATCTTGTGACTACACGTTGGTGTAACCTGTTGAAGAAAAGTTCGAGCTGGTCAATGCTAATCAAAATTTTCAAACTCTCGTGGAGGATATCATTGGGCTGCGAAAACGACCTACTTGAAAAAGAATTCCACATCGAAGATGCTCATTCATGGATAGGAGTTCGAGAACGATGTACATCTTTTGACAGCAATTTGACAGCTTTCCGTCACTAATATTCCCTCAGCGACAGTAACAGCATCCATCGAAGTTCTCTGCGAATGCTGGAATCCAGTGCGCACCGATCTTTATGTAGAAGTGACCATGATAGAAGCAGAGATGAACTCCGGGAACGGAAGATCCGGATCCAAAATGATGTAACTCAATGGGCCGGTTATCCGATTACGTGTGTTTGGTTGGGACAAACAAACCAGGATTTTTCACCGACGACAACGACGACGACGATACAGTAACATTCAACCTCTGCAGTCCCTATTCCACTCCCAAAACCCGATGCTCCGACTATAGCTACCAGGAACGGATTAGATGTGGAACCCTGCGCCCATTGGATGGCTGGAACGGCCAGGTTAGCGGGCATGTTCCTTTTGCGTCGTCCACAGGTAAGTCCTACATCTGTCATTCTCTACTATAAATGCCAGACTAACTTGAGTGTGTAGGCTACTCCAATACGCTTTTCAGACTTTCTTCCTCTGTACCGGCGCTCCGCACACCCTGTCCACTCCAACTCGATCGTGACACCGACGCTGTAACGACGCAAACTCTGGCACCCCTCCGACAGCGGGAATTTCCAGAAGTCTATACGCCCCGAACTCTCATCTTGGAACGATCAAGAAGAAGGAAGGGGGAACAATGATAAGAGGCGCAGGGGTGTTAGTGTTATATCGCGCAGAGCCCCCTGAAGGTATGTTCATCATTTCTACTTGCTCAGAACGTCAAAAGTCAAACTCATCGATAACTGCACAGTGCCCCACCCTGCCGCTATTCCCGCCACCAATGCCCCCCGACGTTTCCATGCAGCTTCAACTTGCACCCAAACACGCTCCTCTTTCCCTTCGCTCCATGACCACTGTCCCATGATATGGAGGGCACAATGTTTCTTCGTCTTCCTGGGCTACCAGTCGCGTCTCCCCACTTGTCCATCCAAAAGTCGTTGTCGTCCCCCGCCGCTATTCCCGACTATTCACGTTCAATCTCATTACACTCCCCCTTAATCCACCGCATACTCGCGAGTCTACATCCCCGCTGTTACTTCCACAAACCATATGTACAGGCTCACGCCTGCACCTGTGTCCTGTCCCCACGCGTACCGCTCTATCACCCACATGCACAAGCTTCGTTACGTATCCTATCGGGGCACGATCGGGTCCCCGTCCATCTGAAGAAAGGAACTGCTGGCTAGTATCCATACATAGACGGATCCAGCTTTCTCTTGGATCCCTTCCACATCTTTATTGGGGTACCTTATCTCAGCCGTGACCGTGTTGGGTGTCGGTGTCGGTGTCGGCTGGTTAACAAGCCCACTCCCATTTACAACGCTGATTGCCTCACTTGAGTTATGTCAATTCCGGAAGGCTGGCGCGTTCCTACGTTTTGATATGGTGGGTATGCACACTGTAGCGATACAACCTCCGAGGGTCGAATGTAATATCGCTAGTTTTCATCTAAATGCTCGAACTTGTATCGCATGATTCGTTTTTGGAGGGATACCAAAGGGGTAGCCGAGCGAACAGTCACCGTGTCGACGTTTTGCGAAATGAGGCTCACGAATTCGCGGTAGTGAGCTTGTATGGGTTTTGGAACAGGTATAAAGTTGGCAACATCGGGTTGATGTAACTTGACGTTGACGAGCCAACGTCAAGCGTCTCTTAAAGCCGTTTCTAGGTCTCGTTTCATCACGGGGTTCAGCGTAAATGGAATACTAAAGTGGCTAATTTATCCTGATTCGCTACTATGTAGCACTTCCTATCACCAGTAGTATTGACAGTTGAGATTGATACCTACATTCATGCCTACTATATACAGCGTAGTCAGGTGAGCTGCATTTCGCTAGAAATACAATAGACATGGCTGGCTTTGCTTTCTCGCCCACTTTGACTTATTACCCCGACAACATGATCTGGAATTCATGGTACCGTACCTACCTTTCTCCCTGTAGTCTCTCGCTAATCGTTCAAGTTTCATGCAGTGCAACCTTGATCCTCGCTGCCTGTGCAAACGCATTCAGCTTGGCACCGTTTCCTACGACGATCACTCAAGGAATTCCTTTTACTATCACCTGGATCCGTGAACCACAAGAGACGCAAAGCTTCATGATTATAAAGAGCGCTGTCGGCGTTCCTCCTGTGTCCTCGCCTCGGTATTTCCTGGTAACCGCTACGGCAGGGCAAACAGAGGGGACTGTTCTAGTCTCATTTCCTACAAACACGTAGTACGGAATATCTTAAGCACGGTATTTTACTGTGTTCAAAATTGAATGTTTATAGTGCATTTGTACTTGATGCAGTTCAGATTGATGGGAATGGGAATCCGTAGGTTCATCGGTGATTTCGGCTCATTTATTTCTTAAACATTGTCCAGATTGTCAACCTTTTATACGGGTACTCAAACGCTCGCAGTCATTGCCACTGGAGAAATAGCAAGGTGCGCGGAAACAATTCCTGATGGACTTTTATCTCATATTATCACAGTCAATTCGTTCCAACGTCTGTCACGACGACTGGCAATTCAAGCGTAACACCTATACCCGTATTATCGGGACTCCCGTCTCCTACATCAAGCCAAAGTTTCTCTTCTACTCCCACAAACCGGAAGCCAGTGGGCGCTATCGTCGGAGGTGCTGTTGGGGGACTGTGCTTATCTCTCTTCCTGTCATTGGTGGGACTTTACCTACTCCGCCGTCGACGAAAGCAGAAGCAAATCGCACAACTCACGAATGCCCAGGATCTTTATAGGAGTAGTGAAATCACTCCGTTCACGGAACGCCGTTCAAGTAAACGCATCACTTCCAACTCCCGGGCCAAGTCGATTCCGGAGCCAACAAGTCCTCTGCACACAAGTGCAGAAGTAGACAACACGAGTATCCATGAAAGCTCGAGAAATGATTTCGATACCACAATTCATTCTCGTACCTCTCGGCCAGGACACCGACCACCCACGGATTTCGATGGTAGTATTCCGTCGAGTGAGATAGCGGAGATGGTACGGGCGTTGTATCAGAGAATGTGGAGTCCAGAGCGAGATGAGCGGCCACCAGCATACGAGGCTCGAGTTTGAATGTAGGAATTTATTTTTAGATAGCATTCCCTGGTAGTAATTTCATCACTACCAACCTTAATAAAAATCAACCGCTTAGCGAATCGCCTCTGTCTGGGGCTTGTATACTCAGTCAGCACTTTTATAACACACCATCAGTTCTAATTCGGACATGTAGCTTACAACACTATTTCGCTATCCCAATATCCTCAGATTCGTGATCGATGCTATGCCCTTTCCCTCGATTTATGTCAATCACACTATCCGACGCGTGCAATTCCGGTGTTTCCATCTGCTGATCAACATTTCCCAGTGGTTGTGGTGATCGTTGTTCTTCATGCATCGGGATTGTTCCATCTGCACGTAATGAGCTAATAGCGCTCTCGACATCGTTGAAACTGATGCCTAGCGCAACGCGGACAATGATGATGGTTGATGTAATGCCCTGGAAAGTTGGGTTAATGTGACTTCAACTATAGGGACACGATAAATTCACCGAAACACATGGCCAGGCACGCAAAAGGAACTCTAACGCATATATATGAGGGTAATCCTCGTCGCCCTTCAACAGAGATGGATCTCTTCGAATGAGATCGATGTATATTGCAGCAATTCCAATAAGGAACGTCGAGTATACTACTCCAGATTCAAGCCTGAAGTATACATTTTTAGCGTATCAAGCTGGGAGTAGTGAGTCCGGCTTCAAAACTTACGTTGCGGAAAGCGCAGTCCTGTACATATTCCGGGATCTTGATCCAAGGTAGTGTTCAATTTGACGACCTATCGAGCAAATCTGGAATGCTACATGGATTCGGATTAGTCCTCCGACGTTAAATCGAGTAAATCAAGTCGCGCACCTATAAGCGTAGAAAGGATTATATTGTTGAGAGATACGATTCCTGCTGCAATAGCGGCCACATGTAGTGGTACCAACTGAGTACTCCCTGAAGTGACTACAAATGAAACAACTGCTAAAATCAGAGAACGATCAGAGAAACGAAGGGGCGCCAAACCATGCACACAAAAGTCCAATATCAGAGGCACAATGGCAATCCTCCAGCGCCTTCCCCCATACCATTGTAGAAGCGCCACAGATGGTGTAATGTTTAACGTATTGATAGTTATAAAAGTCTACTTGATCACGTAACCAGAATAGCATCAGCTCTACAGCGCTGAGAATTCAAGTATGAATACGAGGGTAGGATAGATGTCATGGCGCATACCTGCATAAAAAGGTGATTTGAATCATTGTTGTGATTGGCTCCCATTCTATTTCGTGTGGTCGGAAGGACTCGGATAAGCTTGAGACGGGTAAGCTTGAGATGGATAGTCAGTGACCAATGGGCTATCCAGTAGATTATGCATCACCCGCACTTATTCAGGTCTTGTACGATGTAGAGTGCGACATCAGCTGACGCCAGAAGGAACAGGATAACGATAGCGAATAGGTGGTATTTATATGCTTTTCCCTTTCGCCTAAACAAGATACGGATGCAAATTCCAAATAATACAGCGTAGACACCTGTCCAGGGTACTAAGTCAGATATAGTTCGATACAACTAACATTATGGATACTCACCGTATATTAGGAACTCCCCCTGTCTCATGGACATTCTGAGTTTATATGCTCATGGGTAGTATCGCTACACATACCGCGGTGTAAACCACATATCCCTGCGATTTTGTCAAGCGAACCATCTGTAGCGAGTGGGCGAAGTGTCCCTAGAAGTGACAACGTTTCGGTACCGGCAGTCCCAGTATAAATGACCCATCCCCACCTTGCTGGTAACCAGTTAGAGGTAATGTATCATTCCACGAGTGTTTCATCAATAAGGCGTTGATCATCAAGCCCATGCATCTCCCGCTCACTGATGATTCTTGAGGAAACGGATATCGCCCGTGAGTGCTGGCTACTCTGATGGTTTGGCTTCTGAACGAGCGATAACTCTGCTCCTATAATGTGAATACTGCTAAGTGTTATACCTAGTACCTGCCCACGCACGAGTAGTAAATATCTTGATCCTGAATCCTAGTCGATCACAATAATTGCTTCCGAGATCGAACCTAAAAAAAACGCGGGAGATGGATTATGTTCTGCAATGTACAACATCAATCAGTTTAGATAATAGGAAATCCGACGCGGTGAATTACACTACCTACCATAGCCTATTTCAATCACGCTAAATCCCTCATAGCACGGGTATTATATTAGAAGTGGCCGTACGATGCAGGTGGTTGATCAACGGAGCAGCAGCGCAACTTGCGCAGGGAAGGGATCAGGGATATCGGGTTGATGGGGATGTTGTCATAGATCATAGTAATCAGGAACTGATTATGCGCATCTCTGATGTTTTGGGGAAGCAGAAGGTGGTAGACGGGTCACAGGTCTTCGGGTACAAAGATCCAGATGATAAGGCCCGCTTCACCAGCAACACCGACGACGAGATAAATCCTTCAAGAACCCCTGCCCTTCCACAAAGGCAGCCATCCTAACGGTATGGTTTTCATCTCAAAGTTGAGAGGCTTTTGATGATATTGGATGGTTGGAACGTGTAGTGCGGCTAAGGTGATTGTACCACGCCAACCGGTAAAATCGCGGTTTTGGTCAGACTTCAGCGCTTTAGCATGGAGTCCAATGTCCGAGCTTTCAAAATTCCATTACCTGTATAGTTGAATGATACGTGAGTCCCAGGAAACCCTCTATCAAAGTCCCTCTTGAAAAAAATTGCAAAATTTCTCCGCCTCAATCAACGCAAGGCCCAAAAGCTGTACATCTGAACAGGCTGACACGAGTCGTTCCTTCCACTCTCTTCTGATCCTTTGTGACCCTCTTTCCGACACTCGTGTCATCATCTATCCTATTAGCCACCTAATAGTAAACATCAGTGTTCGAGCGCCAACTAGTCCGAGAAGACCGACCTTAGCGCCCACTTCCCCAACTATACCACCTTCGTACTCACTGCCACCCCTTCAACCGTCCTTCTCGCCGAGCGCGGTACACATAGAGAACATCATAAAGAAACCTTCTCCGATGGGTCCGAGGATCGATATACCGCTACCATGGGAAGTTAACGACGGTTCTGCACAAAGAGGCGATAGAGGCTTCGCTGTGCACTAGCGAAACCAGCCAGGCATGAATGATAACGAAATTGGAGGAGGTGGATAAGAGCAGGGTTACGCTACTTTTGCGGGCGATGACTGACGCCCAGACGAAGGTTCATGGAATGACATCCCTAAACGACATCCCATACGTCGGCCATAATGTAGGGGTCTTGTTTTGCCGCTTCAAGAATCCCAATCATTCTGCAACGTAGTCCCATGAGGAACGGAGACCTGAAGGTATGAGAGTGAATGCGGAGGAGTCGTGAGCAGGATGCGTTCTGAGGCCCAGAAGATCGTGGAATCACCGGCGCGATTGTACAAACTAGCATAAAGTAATTGTTAGCACGCTAGTTTGGTCCACTGGTCTACCAGGAGCGCACCTTTCACGGAGATCAGCAGAACATATCCGTATCCTGGTACCGCTCTTCCTTCTTTGGCCTTTTCCCATCGCCAACTTCCTCTTCCCAGCACAGGATAAGGTGCTATAGCTCGAAACGGCGAAAGGAGCACACGAAGAATGTTAAGAGAAGGAAGGTAATGGGTGCTCGGGGAGATGAATGGGGGTATACGGGGCTCGACAAAGACTAAACTGCGTAACTGCTTTCGGGAAGGGGTATGGCATCCGAAGAACGCTATCCCGAACACCAGTACCTGCTTCCACCGAATGATCGACTCTGCCATACGACTGAGAATTCGATTGCGAGAGAAATGCTTTGCGCAAAGCGTGATAGATGGCACAAAGAGCGGATTTGTAGCAGAAGGGGTGAGGGAGGGGGATGTGCTGATGGGCAAAACGTCGGTGCAGGGGTGCGTGTAGGGTGCGGAATGGAGCTTCTCGGATCTAGGGTCTTCGGGGATCTTGCGGCTTGGGGGTAATGTGCAGGAAGAGTATCGTGACAGACATGACACAGTGTAGACAGACTCTGATAGATACCGCTACTGATATTGATATGGCATTGACGACATAAAAGGGGAGGGGTGAGGGGGAAGCCTTTGTCACCAAGCCTTCAAATGTGATACTGGGAGGGGAGGACTCTTGAGAGCTTGAGCCTCGAGGAACGAATACAGCTGCGTTCTTGGTAGCGATAACAGGGCGGCAGGATGGGGGTATTGTGTAAGTTCATTGAAAGCACTTGTCCCTGAGGATACTGCTGAGGTTAGAAAAGGTAAGCCGTAGAAAATAGGTAGCATACCTTTAGCTAGCATGCCTGACTCGTCGCTCGTATAATCCTGATAAATGCAATTTTCTAGTCGTCCTAACTCCGCATACTATCCACCCCAATCCTTTAAAGTGAGCTTGCGGCCGCTATGAACGTGTTCTGTATGTTGGGCGGGTCGAAATAGGCCCTGAGTCGTTGTGGTTAGAATTTCAGTTACGAGCTCTGTGAAGAGCATGGCCAGCGTCGAGCATCCATGAGGATGGTTTAGAGGAGTAGTTTGTTCGATATTAGGTACGAAATCCTCTATACGTCCCAGATTAGTTTGGCCTTTACACAAGAGAACGAACGAGATTTGAAAGACGTACCTGCATGAACCTAAGAAAGCATATCCGCTAATCCGACCGTTCTAACCAGCCAATAGCCGAGGATTTCTCAGTGCGGCATTTTCATAGCACATAGAGTAGGGCTGTCGGTATTATAGAGAAATGAAGGGGTGGAAGGTATGGGTTTTGTCGTCGTCGCCAGCGGTGAAGAGCAAAAGTTTGTTTGTTCTCACCAAACAGACTGATCATGCTGGATACCCGGGTTACCGGAGGCTTTTGCACCAGAACACCGATCTCACTTAGCCTGGCAAGCCCGGCTTTACACAGAAGATAGGATCTCACTTGGACGTCAAATATTCCTGAGGCCTGTAGGTACTGTGATAAATTCTTTCGAGAGTAGCACCACCAGCTGACTTAGTTCTCAAGTTAGCATCTGCCGTCCAGGGATGTAAAGCAGACGTTCACTGCTTGGTAACTTACGTACATCCCTTGCCAATGGCACAGGCGCCTACCACTCTCCGAGATTCAGTGTCCTTTTGGTATTGATTGGCGATTTTATGCCAGTTCAGTGTCAGGTCAAGCCTCAAGGTCGTTTTAAGCGAGAGGAGTGCCACGATACGACACGAACATTAATTATGTCATGAAGTGGTATGCGACACCGCTCCTGACATCTTTTTGCATCGCACCTCGCTAATACTCTTTCCTCCCACCACCATGAAACCACCATTCTCCGTGTAAGACGCTCTATGCAGATGAAATTCCCATACTCACTAGAGGCTTTTTGCAGAGAAACATCAAGTTCAATGCCAATCACTCGAGCCAGTATCAAATCTCTCCTTCGCCAGGGCATGACTCTCCCATATGGTGACGTAGAACATGTCCAGATCCGAATTCAACATCTCCAGAACTCGATCGATGCAAACATGAAACACATGGAGTGGCTTAGAAGTCTTTACGAGGCTTGTTTGAAGAAGACCGCCGACCTTATTAGTGAGTCGGAAGAGTATTCTGCCTCTATTGCCCCCGTTCGTCGACTTCCGAAGGAGTTATTAGGCGAAATCCTTCTATATGTTGTTTGTGACGCCCACCACAATCCGGCGAAAGACCATCATCATACCAAAACGCTATCAAACGTCATGCGTGTATGCTTCTCTTTGAGCCATCTCTGGACCTGGACTCGGACACTACGGAGGTGTGGTTTTTATGGCACGATTAAATGCACGGAAAAATAATGAGCAAAAATTAAATGTCGGCCTCCTAAGAATAGTACTAAAATACCACCCAAACAATAGATTGCCCTGTCACTGGGCAGCACACATATGTTGAATGAAAAGTCTAGATTTTGAGAGATTTTTGACAGTATTTTACCTGCTCCAAAAGGCCGACACGATTTTCAATTTTGCTTGAGCTTTGGCAGCATTTTGGCAGCATTTTAGCGTGGGAAAATGCCAAAATGCTGCCAAAATGCTGCTACAACTCACGTGAAATTCAAAATTGTCTCAGTGTTTTGGAGCGGGTAGAATATTGTCAAAAGTCTCACAAAACCTAAAGTTTTTCATTCAACATTGCCTGCTGCACAATAATAGGGCAAATTATCATTTGGGTAATATTTTGGTACAATTTTTAAGAGGCCAGCTTTTACTTTTCGCTCATTATTTTTCCGTGGAATTTATCGTGCCATAAAAACCATGCCTCCGTAGTGGGAGAACCTCTACCTTCCTGCAGACATAGCCACATACCTATATCTCTCACATAAATCACCACTGTCCGTCAGGCTCAAACTTTCCGCGGATGGCGGCAGAGCTACTACCAGGTATATGCCATTCCAAGACTTGAAAAGGTTTCTTCAGGTCTCGCACCGTATCCAGAGCCTATGCCTTCACGTTACATTCAGACTGGACACTCCCGTTGTTCAAGATGCGTTGAAATTGGTGTTCGAGTCACCTCTACCTAATCTCAGAGAGGTAGAGCTGCACATCCCCGACAGGTATATCTCCACTCTTCAACGTTTTGTTTCATCCGAGACCAGTTTTCCCTGCTTGCAATTGCTCCGCGTCATTCGAGGTATGGGTAAACCTAGAGTGATCAGGTTGGATCCATGCCTCAGCGTTGTCAAGACACCTCTTTCTCCTTTCCCCTTGACCCAAATCACCAACCTACATCTTCAGTATCACGTTCATGACGCTGTGGATGTTCTCCTTTTCTGCACGAATGTAACATCCGTACACATTTCGATGCCACCGTCTCGAAAAGGGCACCACACCGAGTCGGACGAGAGCTCCAGCAGCTCAGACGATGAAGACGAAACTGAATGGGAATCAGAGTCACAGTCAGAGTCGGAGCATTCATCCGACGATGACCACTCTTCAGATTCAGACTGGTCTTCGGACGACGAAGCACTTCCACATTATCCACCGCGTAATCCTCGACCTCCCCTTCGCATCCCCGAGCCCGAAAATTTTCCCCATCTTGTCGAGCTCACAATCGAGGTCATCAATGCCAAAGGAATGCGCTTCGGCGCGTTTGCTGACGTTGCCAAAGTGCTTAACAGGATCACTGCCCCAAATCTTTCCTCTATCGCCTTCATCGCAGACGCGGACCAAACGCAGACGCTGGCAGATTCTCGTGCAAGGTATTGGGATGAGCCGAGTTTCGTTTCGTCTCTTATTGGGATGCTCGAGCGCTCAGAAGTCGAGACAGTTGTACAGAAGTTTTCCGTTGTGGGTGTACCACTTGGCGACGAGCAGATGATCAAATTCCTGTCGTACATGCGAGGTTTGAAGCATCTCACTACGGGGAAATGGTTCTTCTACACCTCAGATAATGAATGCAATATGAAGGCAGGATATGGAATTAAAGACCAGAGAAAACACATAGGGTATGACTGCAACATTTAATATATTTCTCTCATACTGTAGCATTGACAATATTTCCATAATTCCATGTACTTTGCATGTTTTCCTTCATGAAATATACAGTATAATGCAGAGCAGACAACTTCTATAATATGCAAAAACAATATCATGTATTTCCCTCATAGTGGTGGATATAAAACAGGTCAATAATCCCATGAATTTGAGCCATTTCTGCTAAATATTACTGAGGGATATATTCTATATTTTAAGCATATTGTCTATCCATACTGCAAGTAACACAATTTGATATCTTTCCTATTCCAAAAGCACTAGAGAAGAGCTAGAAGATATAGTAACTTCTACATGTTTTATGTTTCTGAGTACTTGTTGACAACGCTATGTTTTGACATCATTTTCCAGCTCAGAAAATACTAAAATATCCGGGCATCCGGATTTCCGCATCCGGAAATCCGGTGGGAACAGGCGCAGACTGACCGGTCATCCGGATCTCCTCATCCTCACTCGCACCTAAACCAGCGAACCATCCACAATTAGTTCGGTTTTCTATCCTGATAATCAAAATGGATCTCATATCACATATCCTGCCTGAGCCAAACTCTGTATTACCGGACCCGCGACCTGTACATGTGGATTACACTGCGAAAGCAATTCCCGAAGACGACCGCCCCCTTGCTTTGAGAACCTCACCATCTCCTCGCCCAAGAACTTTTCCGAGTCGCCGACATATGCAACTGGGTCAATGTCGACAGATTCAGACGCCACAAGTCTGGAATATGCTGCTTGGTAGCCTGCGCTTGGCTCTTCTTCGTCTATCGCCGTCATTGCGACAAATGCATCGTCGTCGGTTCCAGATGAAGATTTCGCCTCTTTCAGCGTGGTTCCTGGCGGACCGAAAAGTTTGATGATCATGAGAGATTCAAAGGCTGCGGGCCTGTTAAATGATAAGCATCAGTCAGAAGTGGAAGATCTGGTGGACTAACCGTGCTTGGATGCTAGTACTTTCAAGTCATTCCTAACGCAGAGTCAATAGCTTGTAGTGAAATAAACCAAAGGATGACCTACGGACTGACATAGGCCCGGGAGACGACACCCCCATCAAGAGCTCATGATGCCCCAAACATCATTCACTCGTGAAGGGATAAGTCTTTGTTGAACCACGGCCAGCACACTAGCGAGCTGTCCTCTGCTAACCATGGGCGAGGCACCTCGTTTGAGGTAAGCTTTGAGAAGCTTGACAAATCCGGGAATGTTGCCTTTTTGAGCCCAGACAGCGGGAGTGAGTAGGAATGGCAGGAGAGCCTCATATTCCGAGGGAACGGTGGACTCGTTGTGAAGGGAGAGCATCTGTGCAAGGATCTGGAATGTGTATGGAATGTATTCTGGAAGGAGATGGTTAGAGCTACGAGATGAGATGCAGAACAAGAGACTTACGAATCGCTTGAGCAGCGCCTGGTAGTTTGGTGAAAGAGACTGCCGTGCAGTGACAATGACTCGCATTATTACACCTGATGAGTACCAGCTGTTAGTGAGGAGAAAAGAGAACACTTGGGTCTTAGGGACATACATTTCATCAGACGGTTGTTCTCAGCAACCTTTTCTGGGGTCCCTGCAGCTTCGGTTTTGGAAAGTAGAGCATTGATGAGGTCATTGGCGGTTTCGTGACACGTCAGTTTCATTGGTTTCGGATGTGTGCAAGAGAACCGGATAGCATCCACTTATGCAATATCGGATTGTACGTAGCCCCGAGCTGGCAAATCCCTCATAACGTAGTCCGAGAAAAACTTGACGACACAACGAGTGCGTTCGTTGCCGTTAACACGTGTTAGAGCGGTTGCGCGCCACGAGAAGCAAGGGCAGTGGGAGGTAGATTGAGCTATCTGGCCCTTCCACCCTGCGCCGTCTGTGATCTGTCCCAATTGACGTAAACTCGGTAAAGGCCTCGCTCGATGATCCAGTTGCCGACGATGCTAATGGTGATCTTTTCGGCCCTCACCGCCGCCAGTACCGACGAGGGCTTGACAACGTAGCAGCTGCCTGACACGGGTAACATCTTCGTTTAGATCTCCCTGCACCTCCTGCACCTCACCGCCAATAGAAGGTCCAGGACGGATGAATGCAAGCGGGTCATCCCTCATGCCCTACTCATAGTTGGCGGAGAGAGACCTAAAGGCGATTAAAGTGGTCAGGGCTCAGCATGAAAGAAGGTACGTACATCCGGAATGACGACGCCTTCAACCCATGTGTAGAAATAGTTTCTGTCGTAGTGAGAATACTGATGTAGTGAACTAGGCGGATCTAAAGAAGGTGTTGGTTCATCGGGGTCTGGTTATTCTTAGTCATACCGGTCCCATGCACATTGAGCAATCGGGGAACATCCTGATTCGGCCACGAAGAAAATTCTTTGTGGGTATCTGCGATTGCCGAGGTGGGATATCCTGACGTGAAGTCATGGTAGATCTCCCACAGAAGGATCATGCATTGTGTGAATTGATATTTTCGGTGGTAGGAGTGTGTTTTGAGTAGACTTTCGCGGTCTTCGAAGAAGGACGAGAATGGGATCCAAGAACTAGAATTCACGAGGTTGATCTCTGTGAAAAGTTGGGTCGGAACGGACATGTGCGCGCCATGACGGAAGATGGAGTGTGCATGTGAAGGACACCGAGATGGTATTAGATTCTGAATGTCTGTAATGAGCACGACAGTTGCGTGTAACGATAAAAAATCAGAATGAGGACAATTAATTCACATTCTTGAATTACATAACGACGATGAGATCAGGCCACTTTTGAAGGGAAGTCGAGCTCCGAGCAATCAGGGCGACTGATTCTGCGACTTGATCGCGTATTCCTTTATCTGAGGGGCCCGAAAAGTTGGAGGCAATGCTGGTTACAAGCCGCGATCGTAAGAGCTTGCTTTTGTCCTGTTCTGCAAGTGGCAGTACATCTCTAAGCAAGGCTGAGCGACCATATAGAGAAAAAATCTGTAAACGAGGCACTTGTTGGTTGAGTCTGTTGGGAAAACCTACCCGTGATCGACGCCTTGGAGAAACGCAGGTACGCGTTGATTCCAGACTTTTTTCGGTGTATAGTTAACACAAACAGCTGGTAAAGAATGTGAGATATCACTCTCTAAATTGTGGAGGGATCAATTAGACTTACTCGTGACGACTTCTAGGGTACCTCTCTTGAGCTGAGACGGCAAAAGGTGTTGGTCCACTGGGATGGCTGTTACCTGACTCATCCGGGTGCCATGGGTGCCATGACATAGCATCGGATCCATCCGGATTCTTGGTGAAAAAAATTCCTCGTGGGAACTGTCGGTGATTATCTGAACAACGTGATGGTCAGATGGTAGGGTTTCTGCGAGAAGGATCATGCATCGAGTTCGAATGAATTTCTCGGGTGTAGGGAGAGCGTATTTGATAGATCTAACTTGTTGCCGGTTCTTCGGAAAGTCGAGGAACGTCGGAAACTTGGATATCACGAGGTTTTATCTCTGTGAATAGTTGGTCAGAACGAGACATGCCTGACTGGCGGCAACACACTCGTTGGATGCTCCTGCACCCCGCTGCACTCCGTGGAGCGAGGCAGGATAGGTGAGAATCGAGAGTCTCTCGGATTGTTCTAGCTCATGCTGCCGGAGAGACTAGACGGATGACTAGAGTGAGTGTAGGTCAGGGCGCATATAGAAGGAGGTACATACATTGGAAAAGATGACTGCTTTCGTCAACGAGATACGAATCTCCGATCTAGTAAAAAGTTGGTGTGTGACCGTATGCGATTTGAAAGAAGCGGAGACATTGCGAAACCAAGGATCATCCGAGACGTTGGCGAGTCTGTGTAACCGTTGCTTGCCTAGACACTTTATACTAATGACTCCTCTTCAGTTTAGAGGGTGAGAAAGGGTGTTGAGACGTATTCGTTGACTACTCCTTCAACTCTGCAACTCCTGCAACTCCTGCGCCTCCTGCACGCTGCATGTGGCCGCCCAATAGAAACTTCGAGCAGATTCTGTCGTTCTCAGCTCATGTTAGCATAGAAGACCCTAGAAGGACGATAATAGGTGTCAAGGTCTGCCTCAGCATGAATATAAAAGACTAGTAGGTACATACCCCGGCAACGACGACTTTTGTCATGGATGATAGCTGGTTTGTTGTACATGACACTGAGGCTGAAATGGGACGTTAAACGGTCATATATGGTGCCAAGTGGGTTCTGTTGTTTGGCATGAAAGATGGATAAGAGTCCGATCGGAGGTCGTACATGTCCGGGATCGAGTGAACGGACCTGCGAAAAGTAACCCAAGCGTAGCAGTAACGCTGCCTGGGAAGCAGCAAAGATAAATGGAACATACCTTTCACTTGCCCTTGAAAAAGATCAAGGTAGATTGGGAAGAAAGTCTTGAAGGGAGATAGGAAGAGGATGATGTCGAGGAACATGTCGTCAGCAGCAGAGACGCGTCGCGCGCCTTATTCCCATACACCATCGCTGCTTTCCTCGACTCGTCAACACACCAATCAGACCCTCATCAGATCTCAGGATCAACAGCTATTGATGAAATGTCTGGCTCTGCGGACGTGAATAGGAATATCATCAGTTGGCGTGAATGCTGTATTAGTCGGTGAGTTTGAGGCTTTCGTCAATGATCAGAAAAATATGCTCAATAGCGTCACACAGATCCATTTCCTATATACCACCAATACATGGCAGAAAATATCTCGAGCGTAAGGTGGGACGAGCATGACTATAGTACGTCCCAATTGCCCAACGATCAGCCACGACATGTCAAAAGCTCGCACTTTGTAAGCTGCTCGATCCCATACTTATTTTGGCGTACCAGCAAAGACATCGGTCACCTTTCACATCCTTCGGATCCACAACTACAAGAGATTATTGACAATTGAGCGGTTTTCCTTTCGTAGTCAAATCATTTACAACAGAGAGCTAGTGCGCTGGATCTGCAAGTTCCTATTCGCATTATAAGTGAATCCATGGATAGGCGGCTACATATTTGTTAAAGACCGAGACACAGGTACGGTCCATCCGAAATTACCATCCAGTCAGAGCAATTGATCGCCTTCAACATGCGCAGTTCGCACAA
>JAYKXP010000136.1:0-121954 GCA_037176845.1 Paramarasmius palmivorus
AACTGGGATGCGAAGGTCAAAACTAGATTATATGTGAAGTAAGTACAAGTACGCTTACCTGGGATGCGAAGGTCAAAACTAGAGTATGACCTTCGCTCCCAGGCGCGAGTAAGCTACGTGATTACATAATCTACTTCTATGTGACTACGTCTCAATTGTAAAGTTCAACACTCCCCCTCAATTGCGACAAGGAGTAGGTATGAGAACATGAATTAAGATAGTGAAATCAGACCTAGGAGAGAGATCATAGTTGAGAATTTTTCTCCAGAGAGTGCTTTAGTGAGCACATCTGCAGGCATGGAGTCGGTGGGGATATGGGTGACTTCAATGGTTTTGTTGACGGCGACTTCATCACGAAGCCAATAGAACCTCAGGTCTAAATGCTTCACTCGCCCATGGTGTTCCGGGTTCCTCGCTACTGACAACGCTGATTGGTTGTCAATAAACAGAGTAGAGGGACCTGCAAAGGTGTATCCAAACTCCATAAAAAGATTTCAAAGCCAGAGAATCTCCTGTCCTGCTGAGACAGCACTCACATACTCAGCTTCTGTTGTGGACAGAGTCACAAAAGACTGAAGTCGACTTGACCAGCTGATAGGTCCAGTACCCATCTTTACCACAAATCCACTAGTGGACTTGCCATTATCTGGGTTGCCACCATGGTCTGCATCGCTGTATGTGGTAAAGAGCTCCCCCTGGTTCCAACGTTCGTTTGGACTATATTCTATGCAGTAGTCCATAGTACCTTTTAGGTATTGGAGCAACCGTTTTAAGGCCTTCCAGTGATTTGGGCCAGGGTTCTTACTGAAGCGTGCAAGGACACTAACAGCATAGGCAATGTCAGGACGTGTGGCAATGGCAAGGTATGAGATGGCCCCAAGGACGTTGAGATAAGGTACATCTTGCATTTGCTCCCATTCCTGAGGCGTCTTTGGGCAGTCTGCAAGGGAGAGGTGTGCTTTGTGATCAAGGGGAGTTGATACCGGGTTGCAGTCTGTCATTGAGGTGCGCTCAAGGAGATCGATGATGTACTGACGCTGTGAGAGTTGGAGTTTGTGGTGTGCTCGATCCCGCTTGATCTCCACACCTAATAGAAAGGACTGGGGGCCAAGATCTCGAAGCTTGAAGTGTTTTTCTAGTTCAGCGATTGTGGAGCGCACAGTGTCCATCGATTTGGTGGCAATAGTCACGTCATCCACGAAGACAGGGACAATGATTCGCACCTCATCCTTCTGGTACACCCAGATACTGTGCTCACATCAAACACGAGTGAAACCCATCTTCTCTGAGAGAACCTCATGAAACTTGAGGTGCCACTGTCTGCCGGCTTGCTTCAGTCCATAGATTGACTTCTTCAGTCTCCATACCCAACCTGGACCGCCTTCCTGAAAGCCTTCAGGTTGCTCCATGAAGATCTCCTCTTCCAAGTCACCATTGAGGAAAGCACTTGAAATGTCTACACCCCACAGCTCCAGGTCCTCAAGTGCACCTAAAGCTAGAATGGCTCGTAGGGCTGCCCATTTTGGAGTTGGTGAGAAGGTTTCGTTATAGTCGAAGCCAGGGCGTTGGGTGTAGCCTTGTGCAACGAGACGTGCTTTGTACCGCTCAAGAGAGCCATCTGCCTTTCGCTTGACACGAAGTACCCAGCGGCTACCAACAGTCTTCCTATCCTGGGGACGACGAACAAGATCAAAGACACCATGATCAATGAGGGACTGTAGCTCATCACTGGCAGCATTTCGCCACTTTGCACATTCGTCCTCAGGGAGCTTCTCTACATCTCTCCAAGTCTTGGGATCACTGGTCATGCTTGCAGCATGGGCTGTCTGTGGTAGCAGAATAGCACATTCAAATGCAACTTGGAGGGCTTCATGCATGGTGAGAAACTCCTCTTCTCCTGACACAAATGCAATGCCTTCAAGGATATCCTCATCAGTGATGAGTTCCTCGTGTCCTTCCTCAGTTGCTGCCAATGAGGCTGCTTCCTGAGAGCCATCAGGGGGTGGCCATACTCCATTGTAGTTCCATGGACGTCTGGCTACTGGTATACGGAATCCACGACCAGTGTTTGGAGAAGGAATGATATTTCCACAAGCATCGAAATTGGGTTCACATGGAGCCTGTAGTGGCTTTGGTGGCGTGGTAGGCTCAGGAGATGAGGCTGGTGATGTTAGAGGAGTGAGAGGAGCAAGACCAATAATGTCATCAAGATTTGGTAGAGGAGAATGAGGTGGTGTGTCAATGATTGGAAGAGGTGGAGAATGAGGAGGTGTAGCTGGTGTAGGTGGTGGCGTAGGAGGAGGAGACAGTAAGTGACTGGGGTTAGGATTGAGTTGAGATCGTGTAGGTGGCGGTGGAACAAGATCGATCTCAGGTGCTCCCCCTCGATCGGATTCACTGTCAGCTTGGGAAGCTGGAGGAGCAGGGTCAGCTGGAGTAGGGGCATTGGGGATATCTGAAAGTGAAGGATTACCAAAAGGATTTGTGAGATGTTGGTGATTGCCAGGCATGACACGTTCATCAACAAGGGCATGACTAGTCTCTATGATTCTGCGAGCATTGGAGTCCCAGAAGTGCCACCCCTTCACACGATCTGAGTAGCCAATGAAGATACACTTCCGAGAGTGGGCTGCAAGTCCTCGACGGTCTTTCTTAGGGATGTGGACATATGCAAGTGAGCCAAAGACACGGAAGTTGCTAATATTGGGTTTTCGACCATGCCAGAGTGTATATGGTGTGGTGTCAGGGAGGCGTGTAGTGGGTAACCAGTTGCGAGTGTGGACGAAGGTGGAGACAGCATGTGTCCAGAAGCTGGGAGGCAGTTTGGACTCCATGAGAAGTGTCATAGACCCGTCAGCAAGTGTACGGTTTGCCCGCTCTGCTCTGCCATTCTGGTGAGGTTCTCCAGACTCTGTCTGCTGACGAGTAATACCCTTCTCAGCACAGAAGCGCTCGTACTCCTTGCCAATATACTCCCCTCCTGCGTCATCCCGTGTAGCTTTCACCTTCAGCCCATGTAGCGTCTCAGCATAGGCAACGAATTGCTTAAACGCATTAAAGGCTTCACTTTTCTTCCTCAGAAAGGCTATTGCCCACCAGTCGGTGGCGTCATCGATGAAAGTCATCCAATAACAGTGACCTTCTGCAGAAGCAGTGGGGAGTGGACCTTTGAGGTCGGTGTGGATGAGCTCCAGTGGCTTGCTCCGGCGTGCAGAAGGTCCTTGGGGAATGTTGTGACAGTGCTGCTTCCCGAGGATTCAAGGCTCACATATGGGGTCAACATCGGTAGGCATGAAGAATTCAACTCCATCCACAAGCTCCTTCTTGATGGCTCGGTAATACCACTTAGTTTCGGTGAAATCACCTAATACTATGACTGCTCTCAGTGTACAAAAGCACTCTACTGTGGCGTAGTTGTGCAAGTGTGGTTCGGCGTGATCAGAGTTGCCGTGCTTAGAGATATCTACTCAAGCTTGGTCTCAAGAGGGGTAAAATCACTTCTATTTGTCGAAGTTCTAGGAAAGTACACCTGTATAGATGCGTAGTAGGGTTGTCCTTGCTTCTATAAGCTTAGAAATAAGGCGCCAAGGGCTATATGAAGCTGGTCTTGGTTTGATCTAAACTGCCTCGAGTGATCTGACTCTCTCTAAGGTAAAACTACAGCACAACTGCCGGAAAACAGCCACCAAAACTGTTTTCTATAAAGCACGCAAGCAAGGAAGCTCAGCCACCAAAACCAAGGCCTTCTCTACGATGCTAAAGTGTAACCCAACTGGTTAAAACACTTCCAGGACACCACCAAGACGAACTAGTATAAAGTTTCACTAATAGGAGAAGTGTAGAGCAATACACAAAGCCAACAACTTGGTCTTTATCGCGACCTCTCAAGTTCTTGTCTGCAGTAAGATCTCAACTAGTCTTCTCAATAAGGCTAGGGCCTGACTTGGGTAGAGTTCTGATCAGACAATAGCAATCTATTCGTACAATAACCACATACAACGCGTAACGTGCAAGTGGGGGGCAGAATCCTCTGCAGTCCCCATACATTTGGTGTCCTTTTTATACTGTCCAAGGTGAATAAACTGAATAATAGGTAATCTGAGTTGGAATAACTGCGGAACGAGATGGAAAAGAGATGAAACAGAGTCGGGAGAGAGATACAACGAGAAAATATACATACCAGGGAAATCTATAGGTCACAACGTCCATATATGGTGCAAATAGTGTGACGAGCGAGTGGTAACACTCTGTTTTAAGGTACAGGAGTTGAATCCTGGCCGACAGGTAGGTGTTTAGCCTTTATAAAATTTTCTTTTCATGCACCAAGCGCTTTTCCACCAATCAGAGGCCTGGCAGGGTCTTCCCGAGCTCCTCATCGCTCAACACCATTCCTCTACATAATGCCGCCTCTAAATTTTCTTATCCACTCCATGTGGACATGTTCCAATAAGGTATATCAGAGGGAATCCGCTTCCGCCACCGTAACAACAGTTTGAACAGCTTTGCCTCCACTCCGATCAATAGGTTCCACTTCGGCCAACAGGTCTCTAGACCCTTGCTGTATCTGGCATCAGTGATTTCCGATCAGTTTCCCCCTCTGCCATCAGTCCTGAGTGATGCCCGAGCCAGTATAACTCTTCTGGGTGTATGAAGGGGTAAATTAACTTGTAAGAATCCCTTTGGTGTGTCCGGTAGGTGATCTAGGTGTAGTCCGTAGTGAATTTACTTAAGGACCTTCTCCCTACAGTTTTCAGGAGGTGATTGTACTTTGACAACCACTGGTAGAAGTAAAAGTGGTGGCCAGATACCCATGTGGGGCGTACCATGTACCAGGATCCACTAATATAACCACCTAAAACACCTTCTGTCCAATGACTAGCTATTCAGGGCTCATACTAGTCCTTCTATAACCATTATGTGTTTATGCAACAATGATAACGTGCAAAACTAGCGTATTTGTGTTTGAAAAAGAAGTGATTAAAGTCAGGCGTATCATCGGTTCACCATGGCTGTATTGATGTGGCTAGCACGACGATGAAGGAGAGTGGTGTTGAGAGGAAGAGTTGACGTGGAAACTGCAGCAGAATGAGCTGTCTCAAGAGGATGTGATAGAGTGACACCATTTAAGCGGCCGATATTACGGTTGCTGATAGTAGCTGTGAAGCGAAGCTTCCCGCTGTGGTGAAAGTACATGGTGGAATCAACGATGTGAATGCTGTAGGCCTTCCGACGGGTCAAGTGAAAGGGAGACAATAGATTGTTGCGAAGAGCAGGTACATGTAGGACATCGTGAAAATGGACCTCCTGATCTCCACCATCAGGCATAAAAACCACCGCTCCTATCCCCTCAGAGTGAATGATATGGTCATCAGCAAGGCGTATAGGGACGACATGTGGTGTGTATGACGAGAACCATGCACGATGTGGTGTCATGTGTGAAGAGGCTCCTGTATCGGGGTTCCAGTAATGGGTAACAGGAGAAGAGGGGTCGGTACTTGCTTTAGTGGCAGTTTCCTCAGCGGTGTTTCCCTTTTTCGCGCTACGAGGTTTCTTCTGTTTGGCGTTCAGCTGGTCGCGTTCGTGAGACCTTGCTTTAGTAAAGCAGTTCTCCTCGGAGTGATTGTTACGCCACACCATGTGCACTCCAGCGAGGATGACGGGTCCACTGGTGGAGGTGGAGTGGAACGAACATGGGGAGAGCGAGCAAGGGCAGCAGCTGCCTGGGCATCACAAGCACGGCATTGAGACTCTTCGTTGTGGAAAGCAGCTTTTATTTGCTCCACGGTGAGTTGGTCGAGAATGAGGAGAGAGGAGACAAAGTTGTCGTATTCCTCAGGAAGGGAGCGTACAAGTGCCATTGCCTCCAGGTCAATGTAGAGGTCATGGAGCTTGTATTCACTGACTTGTGATCCAGAAAGGGTGTTGGAAGGTCGAGTGATGGTGGCAGGAGTGAGTTGCTGGAGGCGGGTGATGGCACTGTTGACACGGCTGGACAGTGTGGAGAGGGATTCCTCTGGAAGTTTCTGGATGGAAAGGAGGTCATTCAGGGCATTCCAGCGATTTCCAGCCTTTTGTTGGACATGAATGGCTTTGAGAGTGTCGAACATAAGCTGGGGATCATTGGCATTATGGGCACTCCGTACGTGAGCCTTCTGAGAGGAATCCAATGACAGCCATAGATAACCTGCCGTCTTCCCCTTCTCCAGATTAAAATCCATCATCTCCTTTTTCTCCTCTGCCGTTGGCGCCGAGGGATCCACGGGGCTGGGGGGCTCAGCGGTCCCATCGATGAATTTCGCGAGCTCGTTGATGTTCAAGAAGGCCCGGATGTCATCTGACCAGTCACGGTAGTTGTCATCGTGTAGGATTGTCGCGGTGACCTTTGATGATAAGGTTGACATGGTATGAGAATGCCTTTTGGGGGCGTGAGTTTGACGTCGACGTAAAAAGAAGTTTTTCGGAGGGATACGGAATTGGCGCAGTAGTGAAAATTTCGTGTGAGGGAAAAGATCAGTTGCGTCTGGGGCCCATAACCTGCTGAAACTGGGATGCGAAGGTCAAAACTAGAGTATGACCTTCGCTCCCAGGCGCGAGTAAGCTACGTGATTACATAATCTACTTCTATGCGACTACGTCTCGATTGTAAAGTTCAACACACATAACAAAGAATGAACTCTCAATTACATTTCGAATTTGTAATACACCACCTCAATCAATGTCTGCAATATCTGGCCCATCTAAGCATGGGCTATCCTTGCTTGGTGATCTTGTATAGCCTGATAATAATGAACAACCACAGATCCATTGAATCCTCTCCTTAAATTCTGATGGAAGTGTTAACAACTGGGCCAACTCAACTCTGCTATCAATGGCCAAGGTCTCATCATCTTGAGAATGTTCTGTGTTAGAGCGGTACATCAAAGGAAGAACAGGGAACTTACCATCATCTTTAACCTCCTCAAACTGCCCATCAGCAACTATGAGGATTGTATGCCCAAGAGATCGGGCAAAATCCATCGACATGGGATTAAAGCCTTCATGACGATTGACCATTTCAATTGCATCATGGGTGTCATGATCCCACCAATAATGCCAAACTTCGATAGAAGTCTTGAATGATGGAAGCCCCAACCTCCACCACTCATCCTCTGACATCTCCTCTTTCCCGGTGGAGTCGAGTGACCAATAGTACCACCTCCCTCCCAGCCAAGCATCCCACTCGTTCTCATCATCAGAGGGGTGGGGTACTGGCCGGATGAAGAGGTATACCAGGGTGTCAGTAGGGGTGTCAGTGGGTGTATGTGATTCTCCTTCATCTTGTTCCCATTTGAACTGAAGGTAAAAGTCATACAGAATGGCTGTTGTACACCAATCAGTACCAGCACTCTGACAAGAACCACAATAAACTCACAATACTTCCCCCATTCACCCTCTTCAATCCCAAGCTGGCTGAAAATCCCATGTGCCTGCAATACCCACGACTCCAGCAAGGAATCCCACACACCCCCAGGCTGCAAATTGTAATATAACTCAAACGACTCAATGCTGGCAATGTCTGCTGGCATCAACATAAACCTATACCCCAATCAGCCCAAATAACCACTTTGACACCATTTCAAACATACCTCACTGATCCATCATCCATCACTAGCATGTCTTCTTGCATAGCATCTGGTATGTGAAACCTCTCCTTCCAGGGGTAGTAATACCATTGATCTTTGTCTCCTGGATAGCGAGCAATAACCTCTTGAGTTGTTATGTGGTAAATTGTGCCAGGGAGAGATGAGAGGATGAGTTTGGCATCTTCGTTGTTGGGCCACTCTGAGGTTGCTCTGTTGGACCAGCGGATTCCATTGATGATTTTGTGTATGGGAAGAATTCCAATGAGGTATTGGAAAAGAGTGTTGGTGTTGCTGTAGGTCTGGAGGTTAAGGGAAGGATGATCATCCTGACTTATGCTGCCGTTGTTCATGTTGGCAACCAAATGATTTACATTGGATGAATCATCCACATAGAGCCCTTTGCGCAGTGTACTGGTTCTTGGTTCAAACCATAGTTCACCGAGAAGCTAGAAGCCTCAATGTTCATCATCGTATCAGACGGATATATTGGACAGTTAGACATACCGTGCCATCTTCCATTCCTTGCACTGAGCCCAGCTAAGTTGGAGAAACAATTATGAGAAGCAAGATAAGAAGTCTATGGTTTGAACGTACAAATGAAAGATAAATTTTCAGCATGGGCGAAAATCTATTTCGTTCAAAGATATGAGCCACTGGTATAAGCGCTGCGCCATTCATGAATATCAGTACAATTTGATTGATGAAAGAGAATGCTTAAGCTCACCATTGTAGAAAACGAGTCCCGGCAGTACATTGTAGTTGATATAGCCAAAGAGCTCCAACCAGATAGAATCCCTTAAGAAATCATGAATATGTGCACACCTCAGGCCGCAAACTACTCACTTGACAGCAGAGGAGGCTTGCAAATCTTGTTGATATGCCTGGAGAACAGTCAGCAAGGCCAACTTCAGAAGGAAAAGCATTCTCACTCGTGAGGCATCTGGACCCTTGTACTGAACATGCAGAAACTCCTCATTTTCATCTCCACCACGAATGGTAGCAGTGTGGATAATTTGGTGAGCATCCAGGTTTCCCCAGCCTCTTCGCCGGCCTTCCGGATCACTTCTCCTGACTGGGGCATCTACTATCTTTTGCTTGAGACGGATATTTGCCAACTTGAGTTCATGGAACTGAAGCACAGAAGGTTCAAAAATGTCAAGTTCCAGTAATCTATCAACATACCTGAGCTAAAGGATCTGCAAGATGCACCAGGTCCCTTCTGGTGTCTGAGCCGTGGTTGTTCTGATTACCCCCGACAACCGAGAAGTTTCCTCCACTGATAGTAACCTGAGAGCATCCTCCGAACATGGTCATGGAAGACATGGTGGTCGAAGGTCAAGGTGAGTGCATGTAGAACACCCAAGGCTGTTCCCACACAGCAGTCGGATATTGAACGCGAGAATGAATGATATCGATTTGGATTGTATTGCTGTGAGTCATGCCGTATGGCGAACAGGAAAAACGACATTCACAGCGCTTGTGGATGACATGGGGCAGCTTCGAAAGAGCGCCGTGCGATGTAGGTTTAGGTTCTCAGTATCTTGGGGTGCCAGGTGAAAGAAAGACCATCCAACGATCCTGAGGCCACCTGCTCAATGTTTCGCGTGGTGGTACAAGAACCTGAACTTTGAAGCTTCGAAATCCCAGCAAGGGCCGGATGAGGTAGGTGCAGATGCCGGATGTACGGAAAACCAAAACCAATCCAAAACGGACGGAAAGAAAGCACAAAGCCGGTTTATACGTGCCCAGCAGAACTTGCTTGTAGGAGAACTTAAATCGGTCGCTGTTTACGACACAAGGTCAGCAATTGAACATTCTGATTTGAAAAAAAAAAACAGGACTATGAAAGTACTCACCTGAACATGACATAGATTAATTACTCTTCAGCACATCACGGAAAGCCCAAAGCCTGTATTCGAGCTTTTATCCCTGCCGAATCCAAACCCGGGCTGTGAAATTTGTCGAATGGAACGATAATCCTGACCCGGAAAATCACCGAAAACCAAAGGTGACGAGCAATAAATTCTCGTTCTAGGTGTCTAGAGGTGGTTTGATTCGTTGGCTTGTTGGAATGGAAAGGGTAGGTCAGACTAACGCGTAAGATATGGGTGATTGCTTTTTTATGTACTTGTTTTGACGCTCTGAAGGTTCAGATGGTCGTCAAGATAACTCGTGGGGTTCATTCGGTAGTTTTCGTCCAGCAAAATGTCGAAGAGATGGCTTGAAGGACGACCGGAAGTCGAAGAAGGAAGATGATCATAGCAGAACGAGGTCAAGGTGCGATTCGCGTTGTCCGCGGCGATTTCCGTTACTTTCTCCGACGCTCACACTACTGTTCTCCCAATACTCATGCATAATTCAATGTAAAGATAAGTACATATTCCACATTTGATCTCAGCAACACACTTGACCAACTTTTGAGAGCACAACTACACGCCTGAGCTCTCGCGGGAGCTCAAGACGCAATGATTTCAACGCTTCATTTCTACATGTGTTTTCTAGGGTCCATAAGTTGGCTCAGAGAGTTCAGACTGTGTAAATATGCTGCATCCTAACTCTCGTGCTCAAAGCTCGAACTTTCAGGCATTTGTCGGGGTCGTCTCTGAGGACTAGTCAATGCTGAGCTGTACCTCCGCGAACAAAGGTACGCCATGTTTGCCGGGTCCTCTACACCAAGCTTCACAAGTTCGTCATTTCATTTCGCAGTATTGGAAGACTTGAGGGATGCGGGGATACGGACAAGCTTCAAAAAATTGATCTGTGGTATCGGTATAATGTACACCCAGACGACAATGTCGATACACTATCCAGTCAATAGCTGACACAGCTATACGTGCCTGAGCGCCTTGTACCGAGCCTTCTAAGGCGTAGCTCCGTCTACTACGCCCTGTGCTTTTACGTAGTCTAGAAACGCTAAAGTCAGACTCAAAAGGCCTAAGTAATACGACACCAAACGTACGAGACCATCGGCTGCGTCAAGATCTGCGCTCATTGAGCGATGTGGGCTTCATATATCGCGCTGTCTTCATGTCGCAAGACAGACGAATCCAACGCGGATGTCTTCTGTCCTAGGAAACCCAAATCTATTGAAGTAACAAGGATAAGCGGCAGTCTCATACAGGAAGAAGCGCAGAATAAGGACTCGCTTGACTTCCACACGCAACTCTCGAATCCCACATAGTCCTTGGTATGCCTTCCTCCCGACCCTTAAAGTGCGAGCGAAGAGCACAGTCTAGTGTAACGTCCACCCAGGCTTTAAAGTATCTTCATATGCACCTAGCCTTTCGCCATATCCATGTCTATCCATGGTGTTCTGAAGGCTGATGCTCTTCGTGTTGTCGAAAGTCGGCCAACGGCAGTTTTAGCCAGATGTCCTAGTCAGAGTAAACGTCGACGTCAGTAACTGCCGACTCGGAGAGAACAGCAAAAGATATAGACGTACCTATCCCTGCTCACCCTCGGAAGCTCTTACCATTGCCCGTTCGAACAAGATAACAATGATAAAGGTACCGCTAAATATGACTATCAGTGAAAGAAACCACAAGAACGATTAGAACATACCATTGTTTAGAGACCTTGTTATTCGAATCCTCGAGGCTTGTCAAGGATTCCACAGCCCAAAAACCGCACTAGCATCGAGGAATCCGAAACCGAGAAAAATGTCGGTTTTATACGTTCACGACTGCACTCTCGTGCATGTGAGCCCCCGACAACGAGGACCGGGCACTCTTCCAGCCCAAAGTCATCGACAACAACTCGCGATCCCTTTCCCAAGAGCCCTAGATGACATGTATCCCCACAACAGTGTCGCTAAAATGACCACTGAACGTTCCGAACCCAAGGAAGCCTGGGATCCGAATTTGAGGTAAGGTTTTGAAAGATGTGATGGGGAAGAGCGAGATGCGAATCAGGATATGGGCGAAAAGTTTGCTGCAGAGACACCGAAACCGACTTGGGCATTGAACCGACGGCAAGGTGGTACTAGGTGTGCTAGTTGTGGTAAAAATTTCTGAATCTGTTATTCTGAATGAAGAGCCTCTACAAAGTCTTTATTAACACTCTGCTGGGGGATAGGTATCAGTAAAACGAGTTGAAAAATGAGGAATGACAAGTACTGACCAAGGTAGAACTTTGACCGCCATTTCGACCATACCAATCCACTTAACCGAGTCTGTAACCACCATACAATCCACAGCAAGCTCTTTTGCGACCTTTCGCGGCGGAATATGCGAGCAAAGATGGGGTGAGTGAGCGAGTGTGCTGCTATTGAGCAAATCAACGATTCCCAACGCGGCGACACTAGTATAGAAGGAACGATGCTTGCGAAAGGAGGCAGTGGTATGGAGGAAGCTGCACGACGGATTCGCGAAGGGTGGGAGTGGGGCGTAGTGCCTGCAGTATTCGGGCTGGGGGTCATCCGGCAGTGCAGGTGAAATCGCAGCCGAGCATGACTGGGTGGTGAAAAACGTAGGCTCGTGCTTGTTTGGAAAGCACTTGGGAGTCTTATACAGCGATGATTCGCCGGTGGACCTTGTTAGCACAGGTAGCGTAGCATTTGGGGAAGTTTGACGTTACATCGTGTCGAGAAATGTGTTCGGGAAAGGAAAGGAACAGAGATGTCGGGATAGTGATAAGTCTAGGTAGAGTTCATCTTTGAGAATCTAAGTATCATCTGCTTGCGTACAAGGGATTGAATGAGTCTTGATGGAAACTGTAGAGTAGAATGAGCAGGGTACATACCGGGTTCCAACTGGTAGTGTCACCATGCCTTGGGTAGTTATATCTTGGAATCGATCCCGCTGAGCTATTTTAGATCTAGTAGAGTCAAAAATAACGAGCGTGTACCGGTCAAGCTCACCTTTGTAGCACTGTAAAGAACCAAACGCGCTTTGAACGACATGGTCGTTCTGGAGAAAAGGTCACTGACTCGGAGTGCCGGCGGCAAACACGCTTCCACCTCGACTACCACGACCTCTTTTCTCACCTATAGACTGCACCACTAACACTGCGGGGGCTGGTAGCTGTTTGGAACACCGACAGCACAGGGAAAAGATGATGTTTGGTTTGGTGGAAAAGACGTGAAATCTTTGACCAAGAGAGTAAATCATATTTGCGGGAATAGATTCAACAAAGGCCTAGACTATTTATTCACTCTCTTGTAGCGTAGATTTTCCCTATTTTGAGTACTAAATGGGCCGAGATTAGGATACACATTTGCGTAGATAGACGTCATTTCTGAATCGGGGATAATTAAACATCTTTTTGCGCGGATGTCCAAAAGAAATATGCAACATTTTTGCTGCCGAATACATTGGACATGTACGCGGCAAATGGCTGGCATGAAGTTTAGATATTTACTTCTGCTGATTCTCGCAGCATTGTACCCTGAAGTAGTGCTTTGACCGGTAGGTGTAAATATTTGAACTCTATGCCAGCCATTTGCTGCGTAAATATCCAATGTCTTCGGCAGCAAAAATGTTGCATATTTCCTTTGGACATCCGCGCAAAAAGATGTTTGATTATCCCCGATTTAGAAATGACGTCTATCTACGCAAATATGTATCCTAATCTCGGCCCATTTAGTACTCAAAATAGGGAAAATCTACGCTACAAGAGAGTGAATAAATAGTCTAGGCCTTTGTTGAATCTATTCCCGCAAATATGATTTACTCTCTTGGTCAAAGATTTCACGTCTTTTCCACCAAACCAAACATCATCTTTTCCCTGTGCTGTCGGCGTTCCAAACAGCTACCAGCCCCCGCAGTGTAAGGACTCCAATTCACCGTACATACCTCTTTACTTTTTGTATGACAACAAGTACGCTTTTTGTCCTACATCCCTGGCAAAACTCTCAACTCATCTCTCAGCGCAAATCCCGGGTCATGCAACGTTCCGGACTCTTTCGTTGCTCTGGGCGGACAGTTCGCTGGCTGGATAATCAGGAAAAGGTACATATTTGACACTTTGGTACATTACTTCCTCTCATAGCCTCAACTCCCGCCTAGGAAGCATCCCCGAAGCACTCAACGCGCCTTCACTAGCTTCACTGCCGTCAAGAACACCCTTGCACATACTCCCTTCGCTCCAGCTCTATCGTGCCTCCTGCCTACTATACCCCTCCCTACCGCCATGTCTCTACCCCCCAATTCACTCTCGTCAGGATACCCGTCACAGAGACGATGTATCTCCACACGCGCCCGACCGACACCAACACCCCAATCTACAACCCGAGGGTTCAAACGTCTGGTTCTAGGTTCATCGTCCCTCAATCTCGTCCTTGGATAGAGCATAGATGCATAGCGAGCCCTATCACCCAGAACCTAGTGCTTGAACAAGGTGAATGCCATTCTTCCATATTCGGGACTTCTACTTACTCTACGCGGTTACTAGGTCTCAACACTCCGCATGTATATCTTGAAGCCGAATGACTACACGGATACCAGCACAACCCTGCCCTTCTCTGTGGGGAATGTTCTCGCATTTCCGTATCCCAACGACCCCGTGAACTTCCAAGTACAACCTCCGGCGACAGTACTGATCTAGGCCATCCTTGAACGTTGGTTTGCAGAGACGATCTTGGGGTATCGGGTAGCCGGAGCTCTGGGTTCTACTTCAACGCTCGACTGGGTGGTTGCTTGGGATGGGCATCGAGTTGGTTGGTTGAGGATGGAGCTTAAGACACGAGAGGAGCGGGCAAAGGGCTTGGTAAGTAGCATCTCGATCCACCAACTGGTTACCCCCAAGATTCTGATTTTATTCTAGAGCCACGTTGTAGGAAACTTGCAAAGATGTACCTTGCCCGAGTTCTTTCCGTTTTAGGAAGGACCCTTACTGTATATGGACATCGACGATACAACGGAATTGTATTAACTACTTTGCAAACTATTGAGATTCAGGACCTCGTCGTAGTCAAAACGTCACCGTTCTCTCCCTGAACGTGTGTAAGAAGGGCCAATGGCGTGTTATTAGGTAGAGGTATAAGTACGAAAGTCCAGAATCGACGAGGAAGATGTGTTACTACTGTATAAGATATAAAGTTGTTGAATAGCCAGCCTGAAAGTCCGAAGATGGGGTAGCATCATCATTCCATAAGAGAACCGAACACCAGTATACGTAGTGTTCAGATCCAGTAACGAGATGTTTCACAATCGGAACTGCAATCTCGGGTTGCATGCAATACCACGGAAGAACTGGGTGTTCTCAAGAACGGGGGTGGTCACAGCCTCGCATTGTTTGTTATCACTATGCATGAAACAACATCAACATCAGCTGAGAGTAGAATAAAAAGAAGAGTACCCACCGATGCTTGTTCCGTAATCCATATCCGCTGCTTTCTCCTCATCCGAGCCTAATCGAGCGTATCCCCTCCAGATCCCCCCATGACCCCAATGACAGCCTACGCAGGCGTAGCAATTTTCCATCGCGTGCTTGAAAAGTTACCCCACGATGTATCATGCCGACAACCGTCAGCGTCCCTCCGTTAACGTGGCCCAAATGACCAAACTACCTCCTTGGCTGGATGGGTCTCTATGAACGAAGGAAAGAAGGGGCCAAGGTAGAGCTGGGAGTTTAGATGTGTGGAGCCGAAGAAGGAAAGATGGAGGCTTCGGTTGGTAAAACAACCAGCGATCCTTCATGCGGAGGCTTGGAGTAGGGGATTTGAAGGATGGAATGGGGAAGAGGTTGTATGAGGCGGTAGGACAGCAGAGAGGTAACGTTTAGATCTCGAGAAAGCCGGGTGTGCGGGAGAACAGGAACGTTCTTTCCAAACTTGCCAATTCGACGAGAAGGCCAGAACTGGGTTTCGTCGCTGCTGGAGACGATATAATGTGAGTAAGACGCGTCGAAAAAGTGGGATACAGGAAGCACTTACTAGTACACCAAAATCAACTCAGCTGTCGACTCTACCGTGTCTATTCTTCGATACACAAGCCTATCATCACCTCATAAACCGCCACCATGAGCCTGGGCCCGTTCGCGACTTGGAGGAATGGTCGACACAAGGCTCGAAAGCTAGCGTGAGGAAAGGGAGCGGGTGTAACTCAGTAGCGTTGGGATCCTCGGTTGTGGTAGAAGGAATCCTATGCGGAAAAGAAGGTTGGCAGTCTTTTGAAGACGTTTTCCTTGCGGTTTCTCGAGAGGCAGGGACGGGAAAGGTGTAGCGTTTGGACTAGGGTGTGGGGACCAAGCACAGGTCACTGGACGCGTTATAATGCGAGAACGAGGAACAAAAGGGATCCATAGCACCCATGTCACGAGAGGAGGAGAATCGCAGCCTCGTTGAGGTGATTGAGGATGTATGGATGGCAATGTAGCAATTTTAGCTTGGAGTGACCGTTAGGTATGGGGTCGAGGTAGGAAGTCTATTTGAGAAGGCGATAGCGATGTTTTGGGTCGTCGAAGGAAACGGATATATCTTCAAAGATTTAGACAGCATTTTGAGCTTGTAGTAATTGAGTAGAAGAGCTTATGAGCGATGTTGGAAAACGTTGAGAGTAGCGTACATACCAACAGCTATGGCTTGGATGATTTTATCTTGAGTTTCATCTTGAATTCAATTTTACTGAGCTATGGAAATGTATAAGTTCGAAAATGGCGTGTAGGGAATAGTTGAACATACATGAACGCGTTGAAGGAGGTGATGGTTTGAGAGCAAGCCAAGCGCCGCGGCGAAGGCTTTCACTTTGACCACCATGACTTCTTCCTTCTCAAGGCGCTCTAATCCCCCATTCACATCTGTTCATAGGTTGTGATAGGTACGTCGACTTATTTACACTCTTGGCAGTACGCTCAATCCATCCCTCAGAGCAAACCGGAAACGGGCCGTCTTGAATGGTATTGAGTACGTGACCGACATTTCAACGCGTTTCCCGTCCTCATACCTTGTTTACAGGCCTCGGTTTACTGTAGAGCACTCCATAGAAACTCACTGTCTTATCCAAGCCTGATTCCTAGGTCTATATCCCTCTAAGCTTGAGGTTTACAGCACAAACTTCCGACGATATATGGCTAGATTGAGAGGCCCTCCGAGTCGGGAAAGACGACCACCATGCAATACTGCGCAAAGGTACGCTCTACATCTTATACCTGTATCCCTTGTGCTGATGCCAAATCCAGAGAGAGAGAAGTCCTATTATTCATCCAAGCTGCTGCGTTACAATTGTGACGACAAAATTTGTGTTCATTACTACCAATCACAACGCTTCCGATACGTTTAGACATGGTAGCGTACCCAGTAAACCCTGTTCCGCTGACTGAAGTTTGCATGGTATGAACGTTTTCACGCAAGCATCAATCAAGTCTGGAAGCATTTGCGTTAGACTCGTAAGGTGAAAGGACAGAACTAGAATCTTACCAACCATTCTCCGGCACGATAATGAGGTATTAACCGAGACGACACCTCGTCAAAGGGGCAAGGGTGTTGTGCTCGTCGGGATAACACCTTGTCCAATCAAAGATAGTTGTCCTGAATCAAACTATCAGTAAAAGGAAGTGCCAAAATGCCAGGCTAGAGCTTGGGACATACCGTCCGCAGATGCACACCACGACCATACAGACTCTAGTATTCCGCGATCGCAACACATATCCACAGTCATGCATCCCGTCACCATCTGCTCTCGAACACTGCTCCTAACGATATCGTGAAAACATCGTTCTGGAGCCTGAGCCTAATGAAGGATGACTAGACGACGGCATGCATGGTCAATGGATTCAGCACCATTTAGCTGGAATGGTGCATGCGCAAGGTGGAAAGAATGAGTTGGCTTCGCCCTTCGAGATGATACATGTAAAGACGAGGCACGCTCGTTTGATATAGTTGGGCTTCAGGTATCTGCACCTCAAGTCCATACCCGCAGCATTGAACGATGAATACGAGTTCGAAGGATGTCGCTATCTGATCGTAGCTTGAAACCAGTCTCCTAGGCCCTTGCACCAACAGGTGGTAGCACCCTATTTCCCAAATTCTAATCTTTCACGCACGACCTCGCCTACACCCACACATCTACTGGTAGAACCACCAGCGATCGAAGCGATTTGGGTGGCTTGGAATCCGGGCTTGAGGTAAAGATTTCGAAGGATAGAGCTGGATTGCGGGTCCAGAAAACGGGCGAATGGTTAGATATTCCGAAACCGTGCTCTTTTGGCGTTGAACATTGAATTGACAAGGAGGTAGTATCTGAACTGGGCGGAATAGGAAGCTCCACGTGCCTCAGCCTGATTGAACGCTAAAAGTGCACTGTCAATAAAACGCGCCGAAAGCGCAAGGAGAAACAAATGCTCACCTTGGTGTCGTATAGCAGTTCCCTTGACGGTCAGATTCGCCTCGCTGGTCTTTGTACTACGAGCCTCTTATTGCTGAACATGATCTCCACGGCTGGCTGGCTGACCAAAGGAAACAGCGGAAATGGGACTGATTTGAAGTTTCCCGGAGCGCATTGGCATTGGGGATACGCGGTGTGCAAATAATGTCTCATAGATGATCTGTATGGTGTAAGTAAGGAGTCAAGATGACGAGAAACGGAACTGGATAGGTACTCACTGGTACTCACTCCGCCTCCGATTTCTCTTTTGTACCCAATTCAACATCCTTTCTACGCCCAAACCCACACCCATGATTTCTTCGTGCTTCCCGATGAGAAAAGCATTGCCGCTGGTAACGCACCGATACCACACTATACAGCTCCCAGGATAATTCCGTCGCCCTCGTATCCTGTCCAGAAAGCTCGAACCACCAGGCAAGCTTACAGGTACAGTTCCAGGTCTTTCGATGACTTGAGACCTAGATTTGACCTTGAAAACAGCTGGTATCAATGTTGGCACGAAGCTTTCAGAGGATGAGAAAGTTGAGTACAATTTCCGAGACTCGTGGATGTCGGGGGTGTATCTTGCAGTTGGTAATTGGAACTCCAAGCTTGAACCTAGATCCTACCAAGGTGGCGCGACATGCGAGGATAAGAACGACGACGATTCGGCACGTTCGTTGGTAGATATGGCGCATTGTCATGTCAGAGAGTGACCTAGTGCTAAACACAAGTATTAGCGAGGCAAAGCTTTATTCGTGAAGTCAAGACATACCAGCAAGGATATTGATCCGCTAACATCAGCGAACCGCTACCAGCCACGAAGTTCAATACCATCCCAAAGGTTTTGAGGCTCTCTTGTTAACCTTTGGCATACTCTTCGATACCTGCGCCTGATACGCCATTGAATGAACCCCAAGAGCCAAAGGAGACAAGGATATGGCATAGATTTATTGGATTATAGGCATGTCGGAACCTGCTGTCCTGTCCAGACGATGGGTATCGACATCTTGGGGATTCTTATCGAGAGTTTGACGTTCAACTGCCGAGAAACGACAAGGTCTACAAGTCGAGAGCTAACCATGTCGTGTAGGTATGGGTGTAGTAGCGTGATAGCAATATCGGGAATGAAACAGTTGTCCCTGAGTTCGCCGATTTGACTAAGAGCTCAAAGCCGAGACTCTATGAAGTTTTCGTTGCCGCCGTAGGTAAGACACGTCGAAAAAGTAGTGGACAGCGAGCACACCCTGGGGCCTGAATATGACACCATAGCATCAACCAACAAACTACAACAAACCCGTAAGTCAAACAGCCAAAAGCCCAAGTGTAGATAGAACGTACGAATATCAGTGCAAATGTCAAACTCATGCCCAAATATACCGCTCTAGAACCAACGTCAAGGTTCGTCATCACCTAAAATCGCTGGCGGGCGAAACCAGCGGCGTCACAGTTCAGTCGCTGATCGCTTTCCCCGCGTCGCTATACTCCTTCCTTCTCACCAGACCACCAACAAGCTGCAGGGGTGCAGCTGAGGCTTGGTTGTACGCCGATCCCTCGGATTCAACATCAACATCTCCCTCGCACGCACACGCTTCTTCTTCGCTCCAACCCAGCCCACGCACACCCACATCAGTAGCTTTACATCCCAACTTCCCAGCAGCAGCCAAAGACGAACAGTACGGCGAACTAACAAAAGCTAGGCTTCCCTCGCGTCTAGCCCAAACCCGACAAACGATAACGACTAGTCGGAGCTGGGATGTGGAATTTGGGGTAAAGCTGAGCAGCGGGTGTGTAGATACGTTTCTCCATTGACAGACGTATTCGACCTTCATTATCCGGCATCAGCGATAGGCGTTGTGCGTATCTTCGTATCTTCCGGAAGCGCAAATATTTCGAGATTATACGAGCTTGCAATATGATTGCTGTGGAAACAGGGCAAAGTTAGCAGAGTCTGCTGAGAGAAGATGAACATGGAGGTACTCACCAGCATCTAGAGAGCAATACAACACTTCGAGTCCGAACACTACGCGAATCACGATGTCCCGAGGACACACTCCTCTTGCACACCTATACTTCGCGGCTTCTCTTCAAAACACAGAGCCAGAGGAAGGTATACCAGGTGAGTCATTCTTCCTCCGACGGCTACTGAAGACGCGTAAAAGATAGTAAATGGCGAAAGCATCGTGCAATGTTATTCCATGACCGAGGTAGTACTGTTCCTGGTGTTGAACCATGTAGACGTTATCCTGGGATCTACACGTCCTAGAATACTCCTCGCGGCTCTCGAATGACACATACTCCTCGGTGCCTCGTTCTTGCCGAAGCTAGAAATGCGAAATAAGACGATTCAGTCTGGGTACTATTCACCGCAGAGTGAGGCTAAGATATCTTACCAGAAACATCCGCGTTGACATATATGTGCTATTTGTGTAGCTTCCCTTGAGGGAATGCGCTTTGACTCTCACCAGCAACTGAATATGCAGGTCCTCCGACGCTTTTCGCGCCAATAAAAGTTGGAGCCGACGGTTATATACCATCTTAGTCTAGAGTAACCATAGGCGTCAGTAGCTGCAAAGAAGAGTAAAAGATATCGACGTACTAATGCCCACATCTTCACGCTCTCAGGACGAGCTTCCCGTTACTCATTCAAAATGAATCGGAAAATATATCACGTTGCACTGGACATAACTATCAGCAAAAGACACCGAGAACGACATACTACTAACTTTGTTATTGGAACCTCGAGGCTCGTCAAGGGATCAACCATCCAATGTCCACAGTAGCCGCGAGAAAACCAGACCGACAAGAATGCCAATTCCACAGATCTCCCTGTAGAGGTTACACGCCTGTCGTCCATGCGAACGCCAACGCCGAAACACGAAGCCCAAAACCTAGTACCCGCCGTTCATTCTCTCCCCAATGGGTCGTGGTTTGATGACATTGTCTTTCCCTGCGCTCGAGACATCGCCGATATTCACAGCAGTATCGATAGAACGACCGCTGAGGTTCCGAACCCAAAAACGGTCAAGATATTGATGCCAGGTAAGGATTTGGAGCATAGGATGAGGAAGGGATCGCAGATATCCTTGAACCGACTTGGGTATTGACTTGACGATGAGGTAGTAGATGTGTTGGGTGCTGGAAGAAGTTCCGAGTCCACGGTTTTGACTGAAAGGCTCAAGCCAGGACCCTGAAAGATACCGATATGGATGGATGTAAACAAAACGCGCTGAAGAGCTAAAGAATAACGAATGCTTACCCTGGACGTTACATAGTATCCGAGTCGTTTCTACCATGCCCGTATCCCACGAGCCCCGATGAAAACTGTAGACCAGGATTGGTATGCATACCAAAGTCCAGATAGTCGAGTCATTCTTTGACTGGTTCAATACTGGAGTTGAGCTACTTAAAAGTGTGTTAGATCCCGAGAAAGTGTAACAGAAAACACTTGAGCGTACCGCTATAGGCTGCGAAAGGATAAACGACATGACTGTTCTGGAGAGAGATCAAGTGCCGGCGGCAAACACTCTTCCGCCTTTGACCACCACCTCTTTCCTCGCAGGCCTCACCCTTTGACTGCACCTCCAAAGATCCCAATTCAAGATGCTCAAATCTTTTCCGAAGTTGCAATAGGTACGTGTTTTTCGTCCTACATCCCTAGTAGCGCTCTCAGCCCATCTCTTAGAACAAAACTACGCGTTATGCCCGCCGGCCTCTACAATCCGACTACTTTTGTTGCTCACAGTAGGGATTTTACTGGACGATTGACTACGAGAAGGTGAATAATTCAGCACATTTTACGCTCCCATAACCTTAACTCCGCCCAGAGCATGACCCCGAAGCTCAAAACGCCCTTCCGTGTCCAATCTTGAAACTACAGCCAAGAACGCCCTTGCGCACTCCTGTAACTTCGTCCTCACCATCCTTCCTGCCTGGTATGCCCTACCTCTACGCTTGAATTGCTCTTTCCGGGAGAATTGCTACGTCACGGAATCGATGAGACTCCGCACGCCCCCGACCGACACCAACATCCCAAATCTATAACCCGAGGCTTCGGTAGTCTGGATACGGGTTTATCGTCGCTTAAGCGCAGCAGTTGCGGAGAGTATATGCCTATTGGACTTTGTCTGCTAGGATCCACATAGGGCTTGAACAAGGTGAGCACCGTCCCAAGTTCTTCCATATGCACGACTTTTAATCACTCCGCCATAGCCTAGATCCCAACACATGTCAAAGCCAAACGACTACACAGATACGAGAACACTCTGCGGTGAATATCCTCGTATTCCCCGCATCTCAACGACCATCTACTGCCCGTTCGCAAGCTTCTACGTAGAAGTCTTGCAATTGACGATGCTCCAACGTTGGACGCAAAGGCAATTTCGGGGTATCGGGTAGCCAAGGTTTGGGTAATATACCAACACTCGGATGGGTCGTTGGTTTGGGTGGTAGTGACTCGCGACTCAGGTTGGTTGAGGCTTGAGAATGAGACTTGAAAGATCCTCGAGATGAGCAGTCAAAGCGCTGGGTAAGTTTCATTGAGATATACAGGCAGGTTATTGTCAAGATGCTGATCTTGTTGCAGAGCGAAGTACGCCCCAAGGCACAGATTTACCTATTCCCGGGTTGTTTCCATTTTTGGAAGGAGCATTACTACATATGGACATCAATACAGCATTGGTAAGCTGCGAGTATCAAGGGTCTCGCTGCAGTCAAAGGGTCGTAGTTCTCTCTTGGACGTGTGTATCAAGGGACTGGCCAACAGTGTGTTATTAGGTAGAGGTACAGTATTTTGGAGTCGACCAGGAGGTGTCGCGTGTACATAGAAGATACGTAGCAGTTGAATGGATAGTATGAAAGTCCTGATATGGGATAGGCTGACCATCCGTAGACCTATTGTTCAGGCCCCGGTTCTGGTAGCAAGAAGACATTTCGGATTTGGATTTGGATTCGGAATTGCAACTGAGTTGCACGCAATATGCGGAAAGTAGTGGGTATCTTCAAGAACGGCAGCGGCGAAAGCTTCGCGCTGCTAACCGTTGTTCGCGAATCGGTTGTTACTGTACACGGAACGACATCAATATCAGATGAGAGTGAAAAAAGAGAAGAGTACCCACCAAGACAGCGAGAATAGTACTTAGCGCTTCCCAGCCTTGCTCCACGCCTTTTCTTCATCCATGTCTGACCAAGCGGATTCCCTCCTCATCCCCCATGTCCTCCTATGGCGCCGTGTTTGGGTGTAGGGGGCATTTAATGGGTGCTCGAACAATACCCCCAGCTGACAGCTCCCAGCTTTACTTCAAGAGCTTGGCCCAAACGACTAAACGATCTCGTTTTGTGGGCATGTCTCAATGGGCAAAGGAAGGTTGTAAGAGTTCGTGAAGGTGGAACTGGGGGCGTAGAGGTGCGGGGCCGAACAAGGGGGAAAGGAGGCTTCGATTGGTAGAACGACCAGCGAGCCCTGACGAAGCTCATGGCAAGCTTGGGGTATGGTTCTGAGGAAGCTGAGGGAATGGGAAGGGTGGAATAAGGGTGGAGAGTGGGGTGTTGTTGCCAGACTGAGATGTTTGCGTGTCGAAGAACGCGGAGGTGCAGGCACGTTGTATCGAAGTTTGTCATGTTGATTGAAAGACTGAACATGAGATACAGCCACTGAGTGGTCGTCGATACTGCTACAGGTGACAGATTATCAATGAGATGCATGTAAAAAGCAAAAAAAAATTATCTCACTCTGGCTGTTATACGGTCGCACCAATGAGCCCCGCTCAGCCGTTTTTTCCATCGCAACGGTTTCATCTAAAAGCCCTTTGCTGCTATCACGAGCACCTTGTGATTTGGTGGGTATACGGGACAGTTGGACTCGTCGATATTACCGTAATGAGTGGTGCGGAAGTGTCGTTAGTGTGCTGGTTCTGGCAGCGTTCCTGGTTGCGGTAGGAGAGGCCATATACAAAAAAGAGCCCTGGAGTTTCGTGGAGATTTTTATCCTCCGGAGTCTTGAGAGGTGGAGACGGGAAACGTGCAGCGTGAGGACCACGATGCGGGGCTGGAGTACATGTCACCGGACGCCTTGTATTACGAATGGGAGGTAGAAAATGGTTATGTAGGGCCCATGTCGCGTACTCAGTGTAACCGCAACCTAGTGAAGGCGGTTGAGGTTGAGTAGATGGCACCGTAGCGATTGTAACTTGGAGTTACTTGGAATGGGGTCGAGGTGGTGTCGGGAGCGCGTTTGGGAAGGTAATAGAGAGGCTTTGAGTTATTGAGGGTGAGGAGTGCATCTTCAAAGGTTTAGTTGGCATTTTTGGTTTGTACTTGGCTTGGAGGAGCTATGAGCAACCACAAAAAACAGCGAGAGTAGCACATACCAGACTCCAGTCATGCCTTGGAAGATTCTATATTGAGGTTCTGTAATTCGATTTTTCTAAGCTATTGAAAAGTATTAGATCCAGGAACAATACGCAGACGACGTTTGAACGCACCTTTATAGGCCCAAAGAGATGAACGCGCTGAACGAGGTGGTCGTTTCAAGCGCCGGCGGCGAACACGCTTGCACCTCGACCATCATGACCTTGTTCCTGTTCCATTCAATGCCTCCGGGTTCGAGGACGCTAATTCAGCCAAACACTTTTTTCCCGACGCAACAGGTATGTGCGCTTTCTCCTACATTCCTAGCAACATGCTCAGCCCATGTATCACAGCAAAACTACTCATCATACATCCATCCTCAATCTTTCAAATGTTCAGAGTGGCGGCTTTGCTAGTTGAATGGTCAAATAAGGTACGCTCTCGACTTTCCGCTCCCTTTCCTGTTCTCATAGCATTGACAACGCCTAGTGTATGACCCGAAGTGGCCTTCCATCTCGAATACCATCTTGAGCCAACAACTTTGCAAGCTGCGCGCACTCTTGTAGCTCCAGCCTACCACCGTGCCCCCTTCAGATTCTACTCGAAGAGCTCCCATCAACATGAAACCCGAAGCTAGTGACCGAGTCAAACACAATACCTTGAAGACGAAAGGTACGTTCTTTGACCTATTTCCCGCCTATCAACCAGTCTGACCGCCTTGTATTTCAAGGTCCAGGGCGACAGAGAGACTGCGGAAAAGCATCCTGAACATCGGTTTCAAGTAGTCGGCTCGATTGCTCATGGTATCCACACCAACCCAAAGCTGCGCGGTGAGCCGTTGCAACCACCAGCTCGACATTCCCAACGACAGTAAATCGCCGGCACCGCTTTATATCATAGGTTTCTCAAGCTTCAGCGTACTTCGGCACTAACGCTTGAAGCTAGGGATGTAACCGGTCTCTTCGATACTACTCCTCACTTCTGAAACTCTTCATGGGCTAGCGCCTCCGTCCCTTCTAGCAGGTTTGAGGGTATTTTTGGGCTAAGAATACTACTGGGGTATCCGCGCGCAAGTCCATTCTACTAGCTCAGAGGTGAACGTGAGCTTGACTTTTGTTGCAAAGGTGAACAATGCTTTTCCATCTTTTTATCATGCGTATTCACTAACTATGCACTCTAGATCCCTCACACAAATCAGGATCCATCCTGCCTAAAGGCCACAGTATAGCTGATAGACGTTCAATTGCGAGTCAAGACTAGGAGACCCTTGAGGAGCGATCAGAGAGTCTGGTAAGTAGGATTGGAATCTGCTGGCTGGTTTTTTCAGGGCGCTGATTCAGTTCTATATCAGCAGGCGTACATAGGGCGAACACCAATTGTGTGTACGGTGGTACTAGCATGCTCACACCCCATGTTTCCGAGGCCTTTCCCGAAATGGAAGGGTGCTTACTGTATTCGGAAATCACGAAGCACGATCAATAGATACTGTGTTGCTGTAATAAACAAGAGCTACACGCCACATAGCGATAATTTACGAGCTAGTAGGATGTAAAAGCCTCGCCACCGTGAATCTCTTATACTCGAACATTCTGGTACTAGATATAATGTGTTCTTCCCTGGTGCTCCCCAAGGACTTGTACAGTCGATTCTTCGTGGCACAGTACCCATCTCCACAATCAGTGTTGAAACGATGACACCCATCGTCACCTGACAATTCATCGCGAGCATTTCTGAGTTGGCCGGAATAAACGAGGTGAGCAGAGCTGAGTGACGCGATTATCGGAGTGCGTTGACAGTGGAACCTCGGGATCCCGGACGCCGCAATGTACAGAAAAATAATGCATTTTGGTTGAAGGACGAGGGAGTGGTGCTGTCTGGCGAAGGTCTGAGAGGTGGAATTAGGCTATGTGTAGCATTTGAATTGGGACGCATCCGGTGCAGAAGTAGAGCTGCAGCCGAACACGGTGGGGTAATGAAAAAGAATGATTCAAGCTTTGCTGAGGTTGAGGTGATAGGGAATGCGGTGTTGAGGTTGTATTAGGAAGCGTGCTGAGGAAGAGGACAGGGAGTTGTTGGCCGTGGGTTGGCTATGGAACAGAGCCCATTGCCGGAGATTGAAATGATAACTTGGACCTATGCTGTAAAGGGAAGAGGTATAAACCAGGATGAAAGGTCTAGAATGAGAGAAGCGAACGTACCAAAGCCCACAAGTGTTATCGTGCTTTGGTTAGTACTTGAAGCCAATTCTGCCGAAATATCGTCTGTATCAGATTCAGGACTGGGCATAAAAAATGGTTAAACGCACAGTTATGGGCCTACGAGTAGATGAACGCGATTGAACTAATGTAATGGTAAGCCGGTCGGCGGCAAACACAGCATTACCTCGACAACTCCTCAGCCTAGTAATCTGAGGTTGAGAAGCTGGACGTTAAACATTGAGCTGCAGTTCAAATGTGTCCATTGCGTTGATGAGGTGCTACACCCAGTTCCAATTGAGATGTGGATGGGTTCGTAAGGTGTAACGTCTGAAAAGGAATAAGGTAGTCGACATGCTGAAGAAAATGCGTCCGGTTGTCGGATGTCTTCCGTGGCACGATGAAGGTTTTTCATGGTCTGAAGGGTAGGACCTGCGACTTGCGAGTTGTTGCAGTCTTGGCTTGATGTTGGTTACTATCGACGGTCTATATGGTGTCGGCGGCCATTGAGTGATAAGAAACAGAAAGAAAGCACTCACTAGGAACAGAAGCGAAGACTCAGAACTGTCCTGCTCGTGCCCAAATCCAATCCACTTTCCATGCCCATCATCTCACGGGCTCGACGCCCAACACCCAATCATAACCTTGTCCACCGACACCAAGCTATCCATAAGACGCCAAAAAACTCCAGACCCCGACACACGAGGACTTGCTTGAGCAGGAGCAAGCAGTAGAGATATGGGTTGGATACGGGCAGAAATCGTATCAGAAAGTTGATTGCCCGGTTTTGCCGCAGCTCGTCACGCACATGTAGCATACCCAATGCTGATGTCTTCTGCCTCGATTCCGGTATACTCTTAGCCAAAGAACGAGTATCAGCCGCAGGACAGAAGTAGGAAACAAGAACCCACAAGACTAGCTATAGGCCGAACTCTTGGGGTAGGCATATATCTCGTGAACGAACGTCTGAGAAACAAATTCAGCGCAATCCTTGACAAATCGTCACAAATCTTACCTTCAGCAGCGGTATGTAGTTCCTCGCCAAACTACAGCCTACACCATCAACCCGAAACCATCCTTCAAGTGCATCACCTTCGACACGAGCAGTGACTTTCTGCCCCGACGACATCGCTGCGTCGATGGAAATTGGCGTCAAGTGCCGTGCTAGTTGAGACAAAGAGACACGAGTACCGAAAGATCAACACTGAGGAGCAGATTTACCAATAACCAAGGGTTGAGACCTTGCAGTCTTTGGATTCTCCTTTAGAGCTTTCATTCCTTCTCAAATGCGGTGGTGTTGGCTGGCCAATGCCCGAGCTCGAGATATCAAAAGAAAGATCTACGTTCGTCCGTATGATGCCTCGTCACGTAGGAGTCAGAAGTAACCCTGTGCTAAACACAGGGATCAGCGAAAAGAAGCGTTATGCGGGGGCGAAAGGAGACATACCAATGAAGGCATCCATTCTAGCCAACAGTGAGGACCTTCAACGTCACCCCAAACGGTCAGAGTCTCTCTAACCTTTGACATAGCTTCCACTCGACCAAACCTGATATATCCTGAACATGAAACCCGGGCAGCAATGTTGCACGAGACAAAGACAGTGATATCGATTCGCTGGAGTACGGGCCGTGTTGGAATATAGGCGGTGGATATATATCGCCTCTCGGGCGTTCTGCTGGGGATATCGACACCTCAAGCCTTGTGAAGGGTTCGATGTTCAACAGCCTGAGTAGCGAGAGATCCAGAGCTTGCTAGCATCTGAATCTTGCAAGAACCCCTGCGCCGAAACCAGACTCGCGGGCCTGTGCATTTGGAGACGGTGTAGTAGGCATAACTCCTACATCTGCCTCTTTCCAATCGGATCTCTGTGACGACATTGCGGGGCAATAACCACACATACACCCTGGTCTGGAAGATGAGATTGGAGAGAATGCGGCTACGAGGCTGGGTGATGGCGAAGGGTTGGCTGTTGCTGCTAAAGCGCGATAGTTGCGTATCGGGGAGGATGCATGTCCGTGACAGCGAGGAGAACAGTGTTCGTTGTTCCTCAGCTGACAGGCTGAAGCTTCAGAGACTGAGACACGGCAGCTACAAGGTTTTCATTCACGCTATAGATGGTATGATGTTGGTAAGACACGTCGAAAAAGGCAGGGAACAGCAAGCACTTACCGTGGATGTTGTACGGTAGCACCAGCTCGGAACCCAACTCAAATGTCGTTTCCACCACGATGGTTGTAGCCATAAGCTGTTTGTCACTACCACGAGTACCTCCTCGACCTGGTAGAATATACGAGACAATGAAACTCGATAGCTGGGCTGAGCTAAACGAGTGAGCGGAATGTTGATCGCGTGGAGTGCGGTTTCAGTGAGGGGCTGGAAGTGTTATGGTGTTGGTTGTCCTGCGAAATCCCAAGAGGTGGGGACGACATGCGTGCAGGCTTCGGACTAGGATAGGTGGTGGAGCATCTTGAGCCAACGTCACTGAACATTGTAGCGCGAATGGAAAGTAGAAAGGGAGATTTCAAGGTCCACGTCGCGTGAACATTCGTAGTTGCAGTCTAATCAGGGTAGTTAAGCTTGTGTGGAGGCTATGTCGTCGTCTGAGCTTGCAGTGATCGGGAATAATATCGAGTTGCGCCAGCCTGAATGTTATTTGAGGAGAGGACAGAGAGGCGATGGATTGTAGATCAGTGAAGTAGCCTTTAGGAGGTACGGGTGGAGTTTAAGACCTGTATCTGGCTGGAAAAAGCAATGAGCGACGATAGGAAAGCGTTGAGAGTAACGCACATACCGAATTCCAGATAGTCATGTCTTGGGTGCCCGCTTCAAGCCTTGCACTTGAGTTTGGTGAGCTGCTTAAGGTATATCAGATCTAAAAGGGTGGTCATGAAATGGTTGGACGTACCGTATAGTGCCGCAGAGCCAAACGCGCTTTGAACGACATGACTGTTTTGAGAAGAGAAGTGCCGCCGGCAAACACTCTTCTGCCTTGACCACCTCTTTCATTAGTATTACCCAGCCCATGCACCACCAAGGAATCCAATTCAACGTATTAGCCTCTTCCCAAATATCACGACAGTATGCATTTTTCCTCCTGCATCCCTGGAAGCACTCTCAACCCATCTCAGGACAAAATCACGCGTCATGCCTAGGCCGACCTCAACATCCCGGACTCTTTCAATGCTCTGAGCGGGCATTTTGCTGGCCAAATGAGAAAGGTACGACGGTACGTATCCAACACTGCAGCTGATTTCACACTGTAATAGCCTCGATCCCCACCTAGGGTTTGATCATGAAGCATCCAACGCGCGCGCGCGACCTCAATACCATTAAGAACAACCTTGCGCATACCCCCGTAGCTCCAGCTCTACCGTGCCTCCCGCCAACTATACCCCTCACTCCTCTACATCTACTTCCAGTTTACTCCTGCCAGAAGAATTATTACGTTTAATCTGCACACGCAACCGACACCGATACCCCAAGTTCACACCCCGAGGCTTCGAGAGTCCGGCTTTGGGTTCTTCGACTTTGGATGGGAGAGTATATGCCTCGTGAAGCCTATGAGCCAAGACATAGCAAGGTGAGCACCGTTCTTCCATGTCCACGACTTTTACTCACTCCGCCGTAGCCTAGACCCTAACACGTCTTCAACCCGACCGACTCCATGGATATCAACGCACCTCCGCCCCCGCTGCGGTGAATGTCCTTGCAGGAAGCATCTCCACGATCGCCTACTGCTCTGTGAACGCATGAACTTCCAAGTACAACCGGTATAGATGCCATCCTCCAACGTTGGATGCAGAGGCGATTTCGGGGATCCGAGCTCTGGGAATTATACCGACATTTGACTGGTCGTTAGCTGGGATGGTCGTCAAGTTAGTCCTTGATCAGTTGAGGATGGGGTCAAGACTCAAAAGCCCCACGGAAGAAGCGGCCAACGAACTGTAAGTCACATATATATCTATTATCAACCTGGTCTTTGTCAAGGTGTTGATACTGTTCTAAGGCAACGTCACACGAAGAAAACTCGAACCCCGACCACTTCCGCTTAGGGAAGGATGCTTACTACATATGGGCATCAACACTAGGGTTACTATTGGCTACTTTACAAGCTGTTGGGTGTAAAAGATCTCGCCGCAGTCAGAGTATCACCATTATCTAACGTGAACGCGTATACTAAAGTATCATGCAATGGCGTATGGCCTTTTGGTATGAATAGGTACAGGTACAGGAGCTCAAAGTCGACGAGGAAGGTTTGCCGCTTGTATTGTAGAAAATACGTGTCGTTGAATAGATGACATGAGAAGTATGGGATATAGCATCATCGATAGGAAGAGTATACGCAGTCGTATCCAGAAGCGGTAGCGAAAAAGGCACTTCCCCGACTTCGAGCTGCATGCAATAGCCAGAAGGTGGTGGGTATCTTCAATAATGGCCATGGGGAAGGCTTCGGGTCGCTGACCGTCTTTAACTGGTTCCGAATGTTGTTACTGTAAACGAATCAATATCAACATCGGTCAAGAGCAGAAAAAAAAAAGAAAGATTACCCACCGAGGTTTGCTCTATAATGGTCCATTATCCGCCGCCTTCTCCCCAACCAAGCCCAACCCGTATCCCTTTCATCCCCTTCGATGACAGCCTACATGGGCGTAAGATGATTTTCATCGCCCACCCAAAGGATATCCTGCCACGTATTGCGCCGACAGCTGGCGATTTTACTTCGGGAACTTGGTATAGACCAGGCTAAAGGGCCTCATTCGTTGAGCAAGGAAGGGTCGGAAACAAAGCTCTATTGAGGTGGAGCTGGGGGCGTACATGCTTCAAGATATGGGAACCGAAGAAGCGGAAACGGAAGCTTTGGTTGGTAGAACAACCAGCGAGCCTTCATGCGGCTCAGGGAGATAGGCTTGGAGTAGGGGGTTAAGAGGTTGGGATTGGGAAGGGTATGACTACCAGGCGGTAGGAGGGCGAAAAGTTGACGTTTGGATATCGAGGAAGGACCTGCGGGTGTAGACCATAGTAAGGTGATAGGGAAGAGCGTTCTTTCCAAGCTCGCCGGTTTGATCAAAAGGCTATGACCGAATTTTAGTGAGCTCTTGTTGCTGTTGGAGCCGTTACGTTCAGTAAGACACGTCAAAAAAATGGGGGACAGTGTGCGCTCACCATAGGTGTTATACCAACGAACCCAGCACAGCCGTCGATTCTACCATGTCTGTCCTTCTATCCACGAGCCTATGATCACCCCATGAACGTTTGAACCCCCATGAGCCCATTCGCGACTTGGCGGAATGGTCGACACAATGCCCGATAGCTAGCACAAGCAAAGGGAGCAGGTGTAATTGTATAGGCTTGGGGTTCTCGGTTGCGGTAGGAAGGGCCATATACGGAGAAGTGGGCTTGGATCATCGTGGAGATGTTGTTCTTGCGGAGTCTTGAGAGGTACTTGGGTACGGGAAAGGTGTAGCATGAGGACTAGAATGCGGGGGTAGAGCAGATGTCACCGGACGCGTTGTAATGCGAGCACAAGGGAAGAAGAGGGATGTATCAAGCCCATATTGCGGAAGGAGAGAAGTTGCAACCTGGGTCGAAGTGGTTGAGGCTCTGTGTAGGCTACTGTCGTGGAGTGATTGGGAACGGGTCGCGGTGGTGTTGGGGAGCGTGTTTGAGAAGGTGATAGAAAGATGTTGGGGTATGTGTGGATTACAATATATCTTCGAAGGTTTAGATGACATTTTGGGGCTTGTACTTGGGTAGCTATAAGAGAGCTATGAACGATGGTAAAAAAACATTGAGAATAGTGAACATACCGACAGTTGTACCTCTTGAAGTATATCTTGTATTTGATTTTTATGACCTGCTGAAAGGTATGTTAGATCTAAGAACAGTATACAGAAAGTTTGGACACACCTTTCTATGCCTACTGAGATGAACGTGTTGAAGGAGGTGGTCGTTGTGAGAAGAGAAGCGCCGGCAGTAGGACACTTCCACTTTGACCACCTCTTGTCCATCCAATGCGCCGTCAAGGTTCTCAATCCACCATATCCGACCTCACCATAGGTACGTGTTCCTCCATCACATCCCTGGCAGCACACTCAGCCCATCTCTCAGGGCAACACCACACAACATACCTTCAACCTCGATACCCCAACTTCCTTCGGTGCTCAGAGTAGGGATTCTGCAGGCTGAGTAACTAAAGAAAAGGTGTGTTTTTATTCCTTTGCTTCATTTGTTGCTCTCATAGCGTCGATACCGTCTAGACCCTAACCAGCCTTCAATATCGGGATCCAGATATGCATGCCGCAGCCTCAGTCACCCTACAACACTAGCAAGAATGGGTCGGCGACCGCCGACATCTACTCGTTCGGATCTCGGATACGGACGTCACGGTAGTTACGGGCGTGGGAGTTGACACAATAAATGTAGTAATGCGTGTTCCCGTGATGTTCATTTTCAAATTTCTCGCCCATGTCCAGCCCAAAAACGACATCGCTTAACTTCGACATCATGGAGAACATATTGACTAGGGTGGTCGAGGATAGAAAAGTCAACACAGAGTCGATGGTAGACATTTTACTCATAGGAAAGGAGTATCACGAAACGTGAGACGCGCAGCATATATTTTTTTGCCATCCTCGCTTACAATAGGAACAGCGCGCTTCGAGCGCTTTATCGCAATATAAAAATCAACAACGTGGACAAGTTAGCCCGACTACATTCGGCTCTACGGTTCCCTGCAGGCGTGGCCCGATACGTGAAATACCTATCCGTATGTTGCCCGGTGGTACCATACGACCTCGAACCATGTTATTACGAGTTTGGTGACGGAGAGCTATTCATAGAGAGTTTGAAGGGCGTTATTCTTGCAGTTGCTCCGTACGTCAAAGTCCTGCAGTTTGTGGGCCCGTCACACCCAGATGCGGTGTACGGGTTCAGATCACAGTCTTATCCGCAACTGGAGATACTGGACATACCGCTCATGTACGCTCTGGATCCGCGTTCCACGGTTATAATGCACGAAAGACATCGGAAGATACAAAGGAATGCACAAATCAGCGTCCATGGGCCGACTGTAGGGAAGAGAGTCAATCGGTTGTCCCTGGCAGCCAGTGCGGGGGACTGGCGGAAAGTAAGGAGATTGACGCTGAGATGCTGTACGGTATATCCAGCGGAGTTGCCGCTAGATCTTACACAGTTTTCGAACGTGAAAGAGATATTGATCAACTTTGGGAGGAAGCCATGGATTGACTATGCGTCTAGTTTCCTGCAACGCATGAAGGTTCCCATTCAGGTCGGAGTCGTAGCAGTATCGTATGCCGGTAGATTCAATGCAGACATCGACGAATTTTCGCAACATGTCTTTCATTCAGCATTGGTGCTGCCGCGGCGTGGCGACGCTACGAAGGGAAAGTACAAGGGCACCGCAGAAAAATTATGCACCATAGTCAACGAAGGCCCTGGGGAGGAAGTCTTCTGGGAAAAGGTGACGGCTCTAGTACAGCGAAGACAGGCAGATCCAAATGTTTTCAAAGAGGGGCTATGTACGGTTTTACAGAAAAGACAGTAGCTACATGACTGTATTGACAATGAATCACGTACAGATTATGTGTATTTGATAAAAAGACATAGGACGATCAACGACCTACAACACCTTTATGAAAGAACAGTCATAGTCCAAATGGAAAACATTATCTGGAAGTGACCTGTTCTGCACTACCTCCCTTGCTTTGTCCCATATTTCACCACTCGCAACCTCTTCGTGGCAACCGTCAATCACAAGGAGTCGAAGGTCCGATGTAAGGGACTCCCTATGAACACTAACCATGTCGGTGGTCTTGTAAGGCACAACTATAGATTTCGGGTGCCAACGCAGTTTCCGCCAGCTGTTCAGAGTATATTCATCGAGCATGGCCACCATAGCGACGACTCGACAGTTTATTGGAAGTTTGACGTGGCTGAGGAACTTGTCTACATTGAGTTCCCAATCAAAACCCCAGTCGAGTTCAACGCATACATCTACGGTTTGCGATATATGGCGATAATCGAAAGGATGGTCCGCATAGTCTGGAATGACCACGTTACACAGAATGATGAGTATGGACAGACAAGGCCAAGGATTGACAATGACGTTGCTGTACGGAAAAAGGGGTAACGAGCTGTTGCGCGAGGTAGCGTTGCGCTCCAGAACAGCATTCACTAGACGTTCGTGAAGTGCGGCGATCACTAACGGACTGAGCAGGAGGTAATGATTGGCTTCCAGCGTTCGTAGACGAGGAAAGGTTGTAATTCGAAAGGATCTGATAATGTCGGGATGTTGCGAAATACGAAGGGTGAGCGCCGTAAGGTATGGAGCCGTCGACTCCAAGACGAAAGAGATGGCTGATGGGACATTTTTGAGGTACTGACTCGTGTATGCAGGACTGTTCATGTCTACTGGCGTGCAACCGGATGTTAGACAGAGGCATTCGACCATCTCCGCTAGACGACCGTTTTTCGAGAGAGTACTGCAGAACTTGAACAGCGTATGCACGTCGTTCAGCAAGACTTTACGGTACAGCACGCAGTATAGACTAACACTAGTTAGATTATGCGAAAATTGCAGATAGATGTATAGACGTACGGGGGGTTGCAGACCTTTTTCAACAGAAACAAGGATGTTATGTTTAAACCCCCTTCGACCAGCATCGTCCTCAACGCAAACAAAAGTATTACTTCCAACACATTGTCGTCCACCACTGGTCCGCGTTTCCTCGGTACGATATTCGATACTGTCGCACACATCGAACACAAAGATGGTGGTTTCTGAGATGGTGGTTTCTGAGTAACAACATCGCAAGAACAAACTGGTTTACAACGTCTCAGTATCTACGTAATCATATTACAAACATTTACATAAAGTCCAGTTCGTTGTTCAGTTCAATTTTTTTGGACATCTGCGCCGACATTGCCTCCCATTCACCTCCCCTCTTGAAATCATTGAGCAGCACCATACTATCCATGATCCGATGAATTTCAACGCGATCGCGAGACCCCATCGACCCGTAACGGATGAACTGTCCCCAGCGCAGGGCATAGAATCCTACGGCGTCCGGGTCCATAAGAACTAGCAACCAATGGGAGGAGCCCCAACCGGACAACGATTCCAATGGCAGGGGGAGCGTCATGCCATTGTCCAACTCCAGACCCAGTCCCTGCAGGCCTAAAGGCGCCCTGAACGACAGAAGCGCCTCCAACAAAAAATATGCGTCGAACTTCCAAAAACTGAAGATCGCTTGTCGAAGTTCCTTGAACGAACGGAAGTCCATATGGATCATACTGTGATCGCTGTAGATGCCCGGACAAAATGCCAGCTTCAGTGTTTGGACGGATGGGAAGGGCGTAGTTCCCGCGTGGCGGAAACATATCATCTCCGCAGGAACCTCGACGTCTGTGGCCTTATTGAAGGTGGTGATTCGAACTAGGTTGACGATGTCTGTGATTGGATCCATGCTGTGTATGACGAGTGTCCGTACATAAGGAGCCACGATCGAGAGAAGGACGCAGATCGTCGCGCGGTCGTAGAGGCACAGATGATCACACGCAGGGCGTTCGCTGAGTCCGACTCGACAGGATTTGGATGAGTGCCGGGGTATGGCTGGTGTTGTGATCACGGCGCATCCTGTCTGAATACGGAGGTATTTGATACGCGATATACGCTTGACGTCCGTTAAAAGTGAAGAGACGAGAATGTTCAAGTTGGACGCCTTTGTGACGACGACAGTGTTATAAAGATGGTAACGGAGACTATAACACGTTCAGCGTATGGCATATTGCAGAAGGTGAACACGTACTCAGCATGCAGGCCTCTGTCCAAGAGCAGCAAATAATGTCGATTCGGAAAGTCGGGATCCTTCAGGATTTCGGTGAAGAATTCTACCAAGAGGTCTCTGACCAGAGTCACCATCGTAGAAACGGCGGATAATTCAGCCAGAGAAAAATCTTGTATTTAAGTTACACCAAGAGTGGATCGAGATAGATAGAGTACAAAGAAAGTTTAATTGCGATGGCCATCCATTTTAGAAGAGTGTCAATTGCCCTGGACTATTACGTGCGAGACGGTTTCGAAGACTAAGTTTTTACGCAAAGGTGACATTCAATAGAACTGACTACATGGGCCAGATACGATTCGTGTTGTCAAGTAATCTTCCACCTTCGCCGACAAGGAAAACGTTCAATGTTACTATCCCATTGTCGTTATGACGAGCAACGAGGTTGCGAAAGGCTCTGTCCACTGAAGGTGAAGGTATATGGTTCAAACACTTCAAGGAGCTAGAGACGACCATAACGCAGACTGAAGACGAAGGGCATTTGTCGATGGCGTCAGAGGATCTTTATCGGATCAAATGCTAAATTTGATGAGCTACATTTTCCGAGATGTCCTCAAACTGGAAATAATGATAGAACTTTTATCACCCCTTCAGCCACATCAATTCCTTTAAATAACAACCAAAATCCAGAAAATGATCAAAATGATGATGATCATAATGATCAACAACCTGAACAAGATCAGAATAGCGAGCAACCTGATCAACAAAGAGATCATACTCCTGCTCAAGAACCACAAACTCAAAGACCTGAGTTTGAACAAGGTTCTAGCAATAATCCCATTATTCAGAATCGTTCTTTCGCTAGTCAACGAGCTGAAACATCTTCCCCACGAAGAACTTTCAATCCTCCTCCAATCCCACCATTACAACGTCCACAGAGACAACGTAACATGCCGAAACAGCCTGGTGATGCAATGGAAGGAGAAACAATTAAAGAAAGATTAGCCCATTGTACCTATGCAGGTTTAGGACATCATGGGGTTAAGGGCAAAAATAAATGTCCTTATAAAGATATTACTCAGGATGTAATAATATTGGATCAAATAAGGGTAAACACAAAGCATCTTTGGATAATACTCCTGAAGAACGCCCTTATAACCATCCTTGGGAAGATGATACACAGATGAATTTTGCTTCACTTCAGGAGCAAGGGGGAGTTAAATATCTCGATGCATTAATTGCATTTCAAATGGAAATGGAGAAAGACGATGATTATGACAATATTTGTTCATGGTCATACAAAGATGTCTTAAAGCGATCTCCATCCGAACAAAAGAAATGGCAAGCAGCATGTGAAGATGAATTAAAATCTTTACGTGAATTGGGTTTAAACGAGGAGTTTATACAAAGGCAGTCGTCGGTGAGTGCAGTCACCTTCTATGCCCCGGCACAAACTCCAACTCACTATCTGTGATAGACAGTGAGGAACCCCCTGAAACACCTTCGTTCAACTCTCCGGCGCCGTATGGCGTCTCGTAGTCATCGAGACTCGACGTAGCGGAGGCATCGAGCCTCGATTGGTTTCACTTAAAGTATTTAAATGTTCTCCTAAGCCTGGCGGACGACTCAGTCTCATTTCCTCGTCCGCCAGGTGAGTTTTATTATGGCCAGTCTACGTATAATAGTTCCTCATTTCCTCGTCCGCCAGAGTCTTGTTTTTCGTCATATCTGAATATAGTCATATTCCATCGCCATAACACCTTATGTCTCAACATGCCAACCCTGTTGGACCGTCTTCACAACCATCAGCTTCCAGACAACCACACGTTTTTGGACAACCGTCAGGCGATACCACCTTCGATAAGTCAGTCACCGATGAAGCGCAAGGTTATGTCGAGTCTTACCGACGAGGAACCATTGCCCGAAACAAGGCTGAAGCCGCCATTGGCGTCGTTATCCAACGAGGAGCCGACGATGCTGGGATCCCATACTCTTCTGACCTATCCCAGCCATACATCGACCAACTGGACGCTCAAGACAAGGTTATCAGCGAGGCGGAGGTCGAAGGAGAAACCCAGAACTTCAATTCCTTCCCAGTCGTCACTCCTGAACCGTCTCGAACCAAGAAGCGAAGGCGAGACGACGAGGAATCTAGCTCCTCCTCTGACTCTGAATCCGATGAAGAAACACCGCGTAGACGACGAAAGCGTATCGACAGGTCCAAACTTGCTTGGCAGGTTGACTCAGACTCAACTGAGCTGCGAGAATCCGTCAAACTCGTCGTCGGTCAGCTTGAGAACTTCTCTCAAGATCCCAAGGAAGCCCTGCGCCTTCTCAGAACCAGCGGCACAGCCCCTACTTTCCCAACTCAGTCTTGGAAAGAAGTCCTCGAGGGATCATTCATTGACTTCGACCACGTCAACAAAGACCTATTTGGAGGTGGTACCGTCTCTTCCGAAGAAGACTGGGGTCGAGTTTGGAGAGTTGTTGAAAGAGCCATCACATTTGCCTTTACCAAACGCGGAAACGAGTTACAAACATACGGTACATACATCTTCGACTTCTTCCAGCAATTCAAATCAGACCACCACGCCAACGTCATCAACTTCGACAAAGCAGTCCGGCATTTCGTCACAAATTCTAGAGGTGTCCTATTTAGTGATACCAATCGATTCACTCATCTCGAGAAATCTTACCTCAGCCCTGGCGGAAGGAACTACATCGAGCCCTTGCTTACTCGTGGACCGAAAAGGGGATCTAACAACCGCAATCGATCAGCTGACGAGATCTGCCGCAACTGGAACAATGGAAACTGCTCCAAGGGAGCAGAGCCATGCCCTGGAGGTCGCAAACACGTCTGTACTTCCTGCGGAGCCTCAGACCACCGAAGGAAGGACAAGAAACAATGCACCAAGTCAGCGTGATGCCCCGCTTGGTGCGTTGGATCTTGATTCAACCTCGCAAGTCTGCCGTCCAAGACAGGAGTCATCGTCACCCAATTCCCCAACCCCTGATATCCCTAATTCCTCCTTTCCTGGTACTATCTTTTCCAGTTGCTACGACGATGTATTTGAGTGCGAATCTTGTGTGCCACGGTACCTACGAGAATATGCGTGGCGCGAGAATTCTTCCTGTTCGAGTGTCACTGCTCGTATGACGGATACTGATTCACCACTCCCGAGGCCTCCCCCTGATGAATTTCGAAATGAGGCAGTGCTGCGCACCATTGAGCAGAACCCTGACCTGTTCCATGTATCCACCGAAATCAATGTGTCTGAGATGGAACGTTTACTCACCGGTGCTGACCAGAACATTCCCCATCCTAACCAACCCTTCGTCGAGTCTGTCATGTCCATGCTCCGAGAAGGCTCATGGCCATGGGTTGACACTCATTGGCAGGATGGTTACCCAATCACGCTTGACAACTCCAAGTTCAATCCAAAAACCGAGCGTGAACGTCAATTCCTTGAAGAATACAGTCATACAGAGTGTGGACATCATTCTCGTGATTTTGGTCCTGACCTTCTCGAAGGAATGTACAGCACACCCGTCCTTTCCGTTCCCAAACCGCATTCTGACGATCTTCGACTTGTTCATCACATGAGCTATGGGGACCATTGTCAGAACTCAATGATGGATCGAACAGAAACTAAAGGGGCGCGCCTTGATACCCTTCACAACTTTACGGCGGCGCTACTGCGGTACAAGAGGGTGAACCCAGAGAAAGAGCTGGTTGCATTTAAATCGGATGTTGCAGGGGCGTTTCGCTTATGTCCATTGCATCCTCTCTGGCAAATCAAACAAATTGTGTCCACGAACTACCCATCCATACAGGACCTCCAGGACGGTGTTGACCATGGACCTGTGAAACATCGGGTCGATTGGAGATGCTCTTTTGGGAGTTGTGGATCTCCACGTACCTGGGCTTCCGTCATGGGTCTAGTTCTGTGGATTGTTCTCTTCATTTTCGGTCTCCAGGACATTTTCGCCTATGTCGACGACAATTTTGGATGGGAAGAAGCAACGAACTTCGTCCTCTACCCTCCATACGATATGATGATGCCAGCGAAGCAAGCTGCGCTGTTACGTATTTGGGATAAACTTGGAATCCCTCACAAACACCATAAACAGCTGCACGGAGAGATCCTGGAGATCATTGGTTTCTTAGTGGACGTTAACAAGTGTACTATTACACTTCCTCTAGACTCGAAAAGCCACCTCATTGAAGCTGTACAGGAGTTTGTCGACTCTCCTGACCGTCGACGCAACGAGCTCATTCAAGCAACAGGTCGGTGGTCGTCAGATGCGTTTAACATCTACATCAGAAAGAACCCGGTGTTGCTTCAATCAATTGTTGCAACAGCTTCCATATAACGCGCCGCTACCTCCCATCATCCACCGTCATTGCCGGTTCTCCTCTATATTCTTCTCCTTTTCCTTTTCTTTTCCCTTAGCACATTAGCCATCGGTTCGCGGCGCCCTGATATGTAATATATCTCTTGGGCCGAACGGCCCAACTGTCAAGGACGAAAAACTTCACCTGAAGACGATTGGTTGGGTTTAAACGAGGAGTTTATACAAAGGCAGTCGTCGGTGAGTGCAGTCACCTTCTATGCCCCGGCACAAACTCCAACTCACTATCTGTGATAGACAGTGAGGAACCCCCTGAAACACCTTCGTTCAACTCTCCGGCGCCGTATGGCGTCTCGTAGTCATCGAGACTCGACGTAGCGGAGGCATCGAGCCTCGATTGGTTTCACTTAAAGTATTTAAATGTTCTCCTAAGCCTGGCGGACGACTCAGTCTCATTTCCTCGTCCGCCAGGTGAGTTTTATTATGGCCAGTCTACGTATAATAGTTCCTCATTTCCTCGTCCGCCAGAGTCTTGTTTTTCGTCACCCACCCTACTCATTGATTCATTACCTCTCCCTAGTATTTTATTCTATGTACCTTTGTAATATATCTCTTGGGCCGAACGGCCCGGTGTTGCTAACTGTCAAGGACGAAAAACTTCACCTGAAGACGATTGGCGGGATGTATTTGAAGTGGTAGATTTACCACATGGTCATAAATCCATCAAGTCACGATGGGTATTTGACGTCAAAACCGATGGGAGATTTAAGGCTTGATTGGTAGCCAAAGGCTTCTCTCAGGTACAAGGAATTGATTATCATGAGTTGTTCTCTCCTGTAGTTCAATTTGAAACTGCTCAAACTCTATTTGCTCTAGCTGCACTCGAAGATTGGGATATCAAAGTGCTAGATGTCAAGACAGCTTTTCTTTATGGCGAGCTTGACAAGAAGATATACATGGAACAACCAGAAGGATTTGTGACTAATCCAAAAAAGGTGTGGTGATTACACAAAGCACTTTATGGTCTCAAACAGGCATCATTATCCTGGTGGAGACAATGCACGAAATCCATGAAGAAAATAGGATTCAAATGTTGCATAAAAGATGCTGGCGTATACTACTACAGAGAGGGCTCAGATATTATAATTGCTCTCATCTATGTAGATGATGCTATATTCATGGGTTTCAATCGTATTCTCTTAAAGAAAAAGAAAAACGAATTTATGGATATATGGGAATGCAGAGATCTTGGTGAAATAAAAGAGTTCCTACGCATGAAAGTCACATGGGACAGATCTAAATGAACACTATTGTTAGATCAATGTGACTATCTAGAGAAAATTCTCAAGCGGTTTAACATGCTTAACTGCTAAACTGCTAAAACACCTTTACCTAGTGGTTATAAACCAGGTGTATCAAGGAACATGCACACCAGAAAACCGATCTCGCTATCAATCCATAATAGGATCACTCCTTTATCTTACACTTGGAACACGCCCAGACATTACCTATGTGATAATAAAAATGTCTCAATTCGGAACTAATCCATCTGAAGATCATATTAAAAAGGCAATTTATATATGCCGTTATCTTCAAGGCACAAAGAAATATAAACTTACCTATAATGGTAAATCCAATGCTGGTTTTATAGCATATGCCGACTCAGATTGGGCATCTGATAAATCCTGGATATCGCATGAAGGCTATTTAATTAAATTAGCAGATGCACCGGTGATTTGGGTTTCAAGGAGTGTTACATCCATACAACTTTGGACGAGATCTCATCCGATGAAGTCTATCTCATCCTCTCATCCGACCTCATGCGCTTCATACGTCGTACTCGGCTCAACATCTTCATCTCCACACCCATACGGGCGCCCTTTTTGGAAAAAAGTGTGAAGAACCTCATACATGTTTTTTTACATTATTTCAGGACAATTCTTCGGCACAGCCACATCACCTTCCAAGTTGTAGAATGCCTTTTTAAGGTGTATTATGCACTTATAAGGCCGAGTTTTTAATAGGAAACGATATTCCCACACTCTGAGGCAGGCTAGTTTTGTACAATGTCTGCTTTTTTAAAAAATGTTTTGTACAAATGCATAGCAAGCTGCTTTGGTGGCTTCCTAATATAGCAAGGGTGGTTTCCACAGCTTCTGAGGTCGCTTTTTTGGGCGCTTTTTTAATGGGGAGAAAATTCCCACACTCCTGGGATGCTCCCTACTCCGCTTTTGGCTTCCCAAAATGGAAGGTGGCCTTACCTCACTATTTTCCACCTGGAATCAATGCATTGGGGGGCTATTAGGGCATGCTGGGGGACTATAAAAATCGCATTTTTGAGGGAATATGTTCTAATATGTTCTAAAAGCATGCCCTTGCAATTGGGGGGCAGGGGAATGCAAAAAAAGCGGTCCAAATATGGTAATTCAGGAAAATGGCCTATTGGATCTTGGGCTACAGGGCAGATATTGACATGGGGTAAGTTGGATGGACCTAGATACATTGAATACAAGCCTGGGGACACCCAATAGTACATAAATTGGTGGGATAATGGTGCTTAAATATCAAAAATACTGAAAATCTCTGAAATTGGGGGAATAAAATTACAGGATGGGATGTAGTGTAGCTAGAGCTTAGATATTGTGGATGAGGGATGATATATATGTCCCCTTGCTTCATTTACAATCCTGGAGAGCTGCCTATTTTTCCAGATTTATTACAGCTAAATTCGCTTTTTTTAGACATTGATAATACTACACCACAGGGAATGATTGGGATGGGCTAATTCTTGTTCATAACCCACTTTAGTATGTATAGATGACAACTACATAGCTGCCCAAGCACTCCTGTATGTGCAACACCTTGTTCAATCCAATGTATTGTACAGTTATGTAACACAGGCAGTAGTAGATGAATAGCACCTCAGGGAAGCATCCCAGCACCAAGAGGAGTTCAGAATCGAGTTCAGGCACCCAGAATACACTTTCCTACCATGAAAGCACATTTTTTGAATACATCTGTATGTTGCTACATAAAAAATACATAAAAAATCGCATTTTTAGGGGTTTTTTTGTACTGGAGCATGGGGATTGCTCCTAAAATCACCAAAAATGAATGAGAGACCGTTCACTATGCATGGAACAGGAATATCAATTGCCTCCATGGATCCCATGACAGGAATCCTTATGCGAGATGCATCAATTCTTGCACAATTACAGAAAACATGTAATATGAATGTAGTATTGCAGGGATTGATCTGGGGCCTTGGGGAACCTCGAAATTGAATTCAGGATGAAATATATCATCTCTGATTCACAATATTTAAGCCCTAGCTACACTACATCCCATCCTGTAATTTTATTCCCCCAATTTCAGAGATTTTCAGTATTTTTGATATTTAAGCACCATTATCCCACCAATCTATGTACTATTGGGTGTCCCCAGGCTTGTATTTAATGTATCTAGGTCCTCCAACTTACCCCATGTCAATATCTGCCCTGTAGCCCAAGATCCAATAGGCCATTTTCCTGAATTACCATATTTGGACCACTTTTTTGCATTCCCCTGCCCCCCAATTGCAGGGGCATGCTTTTAGAACATATTAGAACATATTCCTCCAAAAATGCGATTTTTTTAGCCCCCCAGCATGCCCCAATAGCCCCCCAATGCATTGATTCCAGGTGAAAAATGATGAGGTAAGGCCACCTTCCATTTTGGGAAGCCAAAAGCGGAGTAGGGAGGCACCCAGATGATGTCAGGAGGTGTGGGAATAAATTTTCCGCCAAAAAAGTGCCCAAAAAGCGCACTGTTACATCATGGAAAGAGCACCTTCTATTTTGGGATGCCAAAAGCAGTGTGGAAACATCTCCAGATCTCAAAAAAGCGGCCTGTTCTCTTTCCAGAAGGTGTGGGAATCATCCTTCCCAATTTGGAAGCACCCAAAGCAGACAGTACCTCTTATCTGCCTTGATTACTTGTCCCCTACTTTTGCAAAAGGAGTTATCCCGTACTTTTGCAAATCTCGTTGTGATAACTGTCAGTCACTTTTACAAAAGAATCACTACATCAGCTGTCTACTTAGGGTTACAGGGAGCAATGGACTGGGATCTGTAGTATGTGCCAACACTAGACAAAAGTCTTGTAGTTTTCACTGGCATGCAATGTGAAGCTACCACTATTTTTTCCATACATGAGAATACAATTTGTAGGACTGAGGATATCTGTGTGATCTATATGATTATGCATTAATCTAGGGAAATCAAGGCTACAAAAATGCCCATTAACCAGCCAAATTTTCTGGATTTTTTGCCCAGTAGGACCCCTGACACCCCTTGTCACGTCACTCTACTGTGGCATCAACCATGCCAATAGAGGCCAGGACCTGCAGTAAACATGGCTACATGGGTCACTGCCTATGCCTCGATATTGGCAAAATTGAGGCAAGAACCTTCCCACCAGCTTAACTGGGTGGCAACCACCTACCTAGGTAATTACAACTAATAAACCCACCTAAGAGACCCAACTGCTCACCTCAAGAGATGGACCTATTAGGTCCTGTATGGGGGGTGACTGAAGTGTCTTTTGGTGCTCAGAGTGGGGATCTTGCAGGATGAATAAAGAACAGGTGCGTTTTCATCCCTTTGCTTCATTCCTTGCTCTCAGTGTCGTCACTGCCTAGAGCTTGACCAGCCTCATATCAGGTTCCAGATGCGCATGCCTCAACCTCAGTCACCCTACAACATCAGAATCCTCTTTGACATATGCATCACTCTATCCCCTCCCTACCTGCACTAGAACCAAAAGCAACATTGCAGTCCCACCTCCAGAGCCCACACCACTTCTTCATTCCTGCGATTTCGGCACTACCTCAAAACTATGCCCTGTATCCCCTGCCAAACTCAGCATCCCATACCCACACAATAGGCATAACCATGGCTCCTCCCCATCCTATCCAGCACTCTCTGCCGCTAGCAACAATTTCACACCTACACAAATTACCAAACCTAAACCCAAGCCCCGAAAACTCAAGGAACGATTACACATGCAGGTATCCAAGTCAGGGGTGTCGATAAAGATGGATTACAGGCTATTGGAGCTTCTGGGGATGTGGGTCTTGACCAAAGGGTGACAGCTTGGATTTGTATGCACAGATGGGAACAACTACACCACCTCAGCATGGGTACCAGTCGTGTCAAATGCCATTCACAATTTTTGTCTGCTGTGCCAGCAGGTATACAAACTGTTTTTACACTAGTTAGAAGGTGTATGCATGATAATTAGGCCAATTAAAACAGATTAATGCAACACAGAATATTATAGGAATGTAAACAAGAATGTTGAACTATGTACCATTTCAGTGCACCACCTCAATCAACATCTGCAATATCTGGTGAATCTGAGCACAGGCTATCCTGGCTTGATGACGTCCTTGCATGGCCCAAAAACAACGAGTGGTGTGTGCGGATCCATCGCATCCTCTCCTTGAATTCTGTTGGGAGAGTATATGGCTGGGTCAACTCGTTGCTGGGATTAATAGCCAAGGGCTTGTCATCTAGAGAATGTTCTATGTAAGAGTGGTGTATCAGAAGAAGTGTGGGGTGCTCACCTTCGTCTTCAACCTCCTCAAATCGCACATTACAACCAATGACTTCAAGAATTGTACACCCAAGAGATCGGGCCAGATCAAACGACCCAGGATCAAACCCTTCATGACAATTGACCATTTCAACTGCATCATAGGCATCACAATCCCACCAGATATGCCATACTTCAATAGAAGTCTTGAATGAAGGAAGGCCCAACCTCCGCCGCTCATCCTCCGACATCTCTGCTTTCCCAGTGGAGTTGTATGACCAATAGTACCTCCTCCCTCCCAGCCAATCATCCCACTCATTCTCGTCATTGGAGGGGCAGGGGACAGGTTGGATGAAGAGGTATATTGGGGTGTCAGTGGGGGTGTCAGTGGGGGTGTCGGGGGGTATATGTGATCCTTCCTTGTCCTGTTCACATTCAAAGCAAAGGTAAAATTTTTGCAGGATAGCTAGCATGCATCAATCAGTACCGGCACTCTGACAAGAACCACATTAAACTCACAATACTCCCCCCATTCACCCTCTTCAATCCCAAGCTGGCTGAAAATCCCATGTGCCTGCAACACCCACAAATCCACCAAGGAATCCCACATACCCCCAGACCACAAATGGTAACATAACTCAAACGACTCAACACTGGCAATGTCTGCTGGCGTCAACATAAACCTATACCCCCAATCAGCCCAAATAAACACTTCAACACCATTTCAAACGCACCTCACCAATCCATCATCCATCACCAGCATGTTTTCTTGCATAGCATCCGGTACAAGAAACCACTTCTTCCAGGGGTAGTAATACCATTGATCTCTGTCTCCCAGGTAGTGAGTGATAACCTCTCGAGTTGTTCTGTGGTAAATTATGCCAGGGAGAGATGAGAGGATGAGTTTGGTGTCTTCGTTGTCAGGCCACTCTGGGGTTGCTCTGTGGGACCAGTGGATTCCGTGGATGATATTGTGTACAGGAAGAATTCCAATGAGGTATTGGAAAAGAGTGCCGGTGTTGCTGTAGGTCTGGAGGTCGAGGGAAGGATGATTGCTACTGGAAATTGCAGGGCTCGACCAAATGCGGTAATGGGTGGTGGAGGAATCCTTGACATACGGCCCTTTGCACAACAAGCCAGTCCTTGGTTCGACCCATAGTTCACGAAGAAGCTAGTAGCCTAACTTGAATATTGGAGGTTTATCCTAGATGGGCAGGCGCACCGTTAGGGGGTCTATTCCTTGCACTAGGCTAGCCTATTGAGGGGAGATGATTATCATCACAAGTAGAGAAAAAATAGAACATGCATAGCTGAAATATGTGTATAAGAGCGTCGAGAACTTGTTTCGTTCAAATACATGTGACACCGGCACGAGTGCTACACACAAGTCAGCACAATCTTACCATGAGGGTAGCGCTCTTCTCACCATCATAGAATACAAGTGAGGGTATAGCGTTGAAGCTACTGTATCCAAAAAGCTGGACATAGTTGATATTCCTAAAATATGAACTGTGAGCTTTGAAAGGCACATAATCAGCTGGCTAACTTGACAGCAGAGAAGGCCTTTAGATCTTGCTTATAGACCTATATGAATGGAGAGTCAGCGCTGGTGAATATGGGAATGAAAAGCAACCTCACCTGAACGGCATCGGGACCTGTGTACTGAACATGTAAAAACTCCTCTTCCTTGTCTTCACCCCGAATCGTAGCAGCATGGATGATTCGGCGAGCATCCAGGTTTCCCCAGCCTTTCCTCCAGCCTTCTGCATCATATCTCTTGACTGGAGTATCTGCTATCTTCCTCTTGAGACAGATATTTGCAGTCATGAGTTTGTGGTACTGGAGTGTCTAAGGTCAGACGGGTACGATGAGAGTCACAATCTATCGACATACCTGATCCAAAACTGATGACTGTCCCTCACTTGGATCCACAAGACGCACCAGGTCATTTCCAGTGGCCAGGCTATGGTTGTTGTGCTGATTACCCGCGACAAGCGAGAACGTCCCGCCATTAATAGTGAAGTTGGAGGATCCCTCAAAGAAGGCCATGAGCAATGGTGGTGGTTGAAGGTCAAGGTGTGTATGTGAGCGTGTGGAACGCATGTTCACCTTAAGGCTGTCTTGACCATGCAGCAGTCGGACGTTGAGCGCGTGAACGAATGATATCGATATCAATTGTATTACTGTGAGTCATCCCGCATGACAGGAAAAATGACATTCACAGCGCTTGTCGATGACATGGGGGCAGCTTCGAAAGATCACCGTGAGATGTACGTTTAGGGTCTGAGTGTCTTGGGGCGCCAGGTGAAGGAAAGGCCAACCAATGATGCTGGGCTTGCTCTGTTCGATGTTTCCCATGGTGGTACAAGAACTTGAAGCTTCGAAATCCTAGCAAGGGCCGGATGAGGCAGGTGCGGACACTGGATGTACGGGAACCCGAAACGGACGGAAAGAAAGCGTGAAGCTGGCTTCTAGGTGTTCAGCAGATGACGCTTGAAGGAGAACCAGGGGTTGCCTTGAATCAGTTGCTGTCGACGACACAAGGTCAGCAAAATATTCTGATTTGGAAAGAAACAAAACTAAGAAATTACTCACCTGAACATGGTATAGATTGATTACTCTTCAGCACATCACAGGAAGCCCAAGCCCGTATTTGAGCTTTTATCCTTGCCGTTCCTAAATCCAAATCCGGTCTGCAGAATTTGTCGAATGGAACGACAATCCTGACTGGGAAAATCACCGAAAACCAAAGGTGACGAGCACTAAAATCTCGTTCTAGATGTCTAGAGGGTTTGATTCGTTAGCTTGTTGGAATGGAAAAGGTAGGTCAGACTAACGCGTAAGATATGGGTAACATTTTTTTCGACCTATGTTTTGGAGCTCTGAAGGTTTGTATGGTTGTCAAGATGATTTGTGGGGTTCATTCGGAAGTTTATGTCCAGCAAAACGTCAATGAGACGGCTTGGAGGACGACCGGAAGTTGAAGAAGGAAGAGGAACATAGGGGAACGAGGTCAAGGTGCGATTCGCGTCGTCCGCGGCGTCTTCCGTCACTTTCTCCGAAGCTCACACTACCGTTCTCCCAATACTCATGCATAATTCAATGTAAAGATAAGTACATATTCCATATTTGATCTCAGCAACACAGTTGACCAACTTCTGAGAGCACAGCTACACGCCTGAGCTCTCGCGGGAGCTCAAGACGCGATTTCAACGCTTCATTTCTACATGTGTTTTCTAGGGTCCATAAGTCGGCTCAGAAGAATTCAGATTCGATAACTAAATCGTTATCACGACTCCTATTCTCAAAGCTTGGGATTTGAGGCATTCATTTGGGTCATCTCCGAGTCAACACTGTACCTCCACGAACAAAGGTGCGCATGCGTGTTAAGGATCTGGCAAACTATGCCAAGCTTAACCGTTCCATTTCGCAGGGTCGGGAAACTAGATCGATGTGGGGATATGGAAAAGCTTTAAAGCTTCGATTCATAGAATTGGTGTCGTGTACACCCAGACGTGGATACCATTTCGTACAGCCAATACGACGAGCACCTTCTGAGATGGTTGCGTCTGTCATACCGCGAACGCTCCGATAATCTGATAATGCAAGAGTTAGAATCAAGAAGCCCGTGTGAGGTGAAACTGAACGTACCACACTAATCCGCCATAGGCCGTTCCGAGACACTCTAGCATTGGTTCTAACTTCTTTGTCGCCGTATCCCAAGACAGGATTCGCAAGATAAAACTGAATCTAATGTGAGATTCCTCTGCCCCAGAGAACTTGAATCTATCATTGAGAGAACAAGTATAGGTTGGTGTCACACAAACAAGGAAAGCGCAGGGTCAGAACTCACCGAACTTCCTTGAGCGGCACTTGGTCTTCGATTCGCGTTCCTCTCAAAGCTCTCGCGAGCAAAGAGCCCAGTCTAGCGGAAATTCACCGCGGAACGAGGCTAGGATATCTCGCCCGAAAGATGCTCGTTGCCAACATCTGCGTAGGTTGCTAGTTTCCTTGTTCTTCGAAGCATCTCCTTTCCCTTACCGCTGACCGCCTGCCTATCCATGCAAGGAAACTCCTCATGTCGATGAGGGTCAGGCCCAACAGCTGCCCCAGCTAGAGCGTCCATCAGCGTCAGTAACTCAAGTCTGAAGAAGAAGCATTACAGACGTACCGTTCCGCGTGGCTTCATCGACCCCTTGGAAGCTCGACCCATGACCCATTCAAACAAGTACACATTCTTCGAGATAAGTATCGCATTGAACTAAACATGACTATCAGCAGAAGAAAAGCCGCGAGAATAATTTGGACGTACCATTGTTTCAATAGCCCAAGGAACCGCAATAGCCGCGAGGAATCAGAAACCAGAAAGAATGCCAGTTTTACACGTTGATGACCACGCTCTCATGCATGTAAACCCCCAACAGCTAGCATCTCGTACTCTTCCAGCCCAAATCCATCGACAACAACTTCCGATACCTTTTTCCCTGAACCCCAAACATCGCCCATACCCACAACAGCGTCGGTCAATTAACCACTGAATGATCCGAGCCCAAGAAAGCCTGGGATCCGAACTTGAGATAACGTTCTGAAGGATGGCCTAGGGAAGAGCGCGCTGCGGATCAGGAGATGGGCGAAGAGTTGGCTGTAGATACGCTGGAACTGACTTGGGTATTGAACCGACGGCGAGGTGATACTAGGCGTGCTAGTTGTGGTGAAAATTTCTGAATCTGATTTTCTGAATGAAGAGCCTCTACAAAGTTGTTATTAACACTTTGCTGAGGGATAGATATAAGTAAAACGCGTTAAAAAATGAGGAATGACAAGTACTGACCATGGTAGAACTTTGACCGCCATTTCGACCATACCAATCCTCTGAGCCGAGCCCTTAACCACCATACAATCCACAGCAAGCTCTTTTGCGACCTTTCGCGGTGGAATACGCGAGCAAAGATGGGGTGTGTGAGGGGGTGTGTTGCTACTAGGAAATCGGCGATTCCCAACGCGGCGAAACTGGTATACAAGGAACGGTGCTTGGAAAAGGAGGGAGCGGTGCGGAGGAAGCTGCACGGTGATTCGCGAAGGGTGGGATTGAGGCGTAGTGCCTTCATGCTGGGTCATATCCGGTGCAGGGGTGAAATCGCAGCCGAGCATGACTGGGTGGTGAAAAACCTTGACTCGTGCTTGTTCGGAAAGCAGTTGGGAGTCTTAAATAGGGATTATTCGCCGGTGGACCTCGTTAGCGGAGACTTGGGCTTGTACTGTAGCATTTGGGAAAGGTTGAGGTTAGGTGGTGTCGAGGAATGTGTTTGGGAAGGGAATGCTCGGATAACGATACGTCTAGAGTAGAGTTCATCTTTGAAAATCTAGGTGTCATCTGTTTGCGTACAAGGAGATTGAATGAGGCTTGATGGAAATTGTAGAATGAACAGGGTACATACCGGATTCCAACTGGTAGTGTCACCATGCCTTGGGTAGTTGCGTCTTGAAGCTTGAAGCTTGAGGTCTATCCTACGGAGCTATTTTGGATCTAGTAGAGTCAAGAATAACGAGCGTGTACCGGTCAATCTCACCTTTGTAGCACTGTAAAGAGCTAAACGCGCTTTGAACGACATGAACGTTCTGGAGAAGAAAAGTGCCGGCGGCAAACACTCTTCCACCTCGACTACCACCTCTTTCCTCAATCATCGACTGCAGGATCCCAATTCAACATACCAGCCTCTTTTCTGAAGTTGAAATAGGTACGTGTCTTGTTCTCCTCTATCCCTGGCAAAACTCTCAACTCATCTCTCAGCGCAAATCCCGGGTCATGCAACGTTCCAGACTCTTTCGTTGCTCTGAGCGGGCAGTTCGCTGGCTGGATAACCAGGAAAAGGTACATATCTGACACTTTGGCACATTCCTTCCTCTCATAGCCTCAACTCCCGCCTAGGAAGCATCCCCGAAGCACTCAACGCGCCTTCACTAGTTTCACTGCCGTCAAGAACACCCTTGCACATACACCCGTCGCTCCAGCTCTATCGTGCCTCCTCGCACTTTCTCTCGCCTGCTCTGACGGAATAGCATCCATCGAAATGAAGTCGTGTGTACCACATCGACTTCTGAACATCAAGCGTCACGTCGACCCCATCGCCTCTCATGCAGCTCAACCAGCTGCTCTTTTCAAGGATACCTATTCAACTTACCTGCCTCTTTTCCAACGTTGCAATAGGTACATGACTCTCCTCCTCTGTTCCTGGCAAGGCTCTCAACCTATTTCAGGGCACAACTACGCGTTATGCCTCCAACGTCGACATTCTGGACTTTTTCATTGCTTTGAGTGGGCCGTATGACTATAAAAGGTACGCTTCAAATGCTCCAACTCATATCCCGCTCTAATGGCCTCTACTCCTACCTAGGACATAACTTCGGAGCACTCACGAGCACTCAACGTACTCAACACGCGGCTACAGCTATTTTAACACCCTCGCGCATACCCCCGTAACTTCAGCCCTACCATCCTCCCAACCGATTATACCCAGCCTCTGCGCTCAACTCGCTCTTGCCAGAAGGATCATCGACTCGGAGATTATCCAATCTCTTCACGCACCCGGCCGACACCAGTACTCAAATCTATAACCCGTATCCCACTCAATCTCAGAATTGGAAGGAATGTCCATGCAGGACATAGCAAAGTGTACATCAATACACCCACAAGGCATCACTCCACTGTAGCACATTTCAAGCCCCGACGATTACGCGGATACGAAGACGAACACATACTGCCCTTTGCGATGAATGTCCGCCCATTTCCGCATCTCAAAAAACGCCTACCGAACTTCTACGTAGGGATCTTGGTCATCCTCCTACGTCGGATGCCGGGTTTTGGGGGTATACCAACGTTCGGCTAGGACGTTAGGGGATGGGCGTTGAGGTTTCGCGAAAGATTCTCGGAAGAAGAGATCAAAGAGCACTGCAAGTAGCATCCCGATCTACGAGCTAGTTGCTCTCGAGATGCTGACGCTATTCTATAAGCAGCAGCGTTGAAAGTCGGCACCTCAAGACCTCCTTCCATTTAGGGAAGGATGTTTACCACATATAGACATCGACACGACATTGTTATTCGCTACATACTTTACAAGCTATTGGTATCAGAGGTCTCGCCACAGTCAAAGGGCTACCGTTGACTCGAACTGTAACACAGGAATGCCCTGGTTCAACAACGTGTTATTATGTGTAACTATTGTAATTCCGGATTGACGACGAGGAATGTGTACCCCGTGTACGTACAGGATACGTAGTACATAGTTCAATGAACATGTCGCATGAACTCCGGATACGAGATAGACTAGCCACTCGTACACGTAGTCCTGCTGAGAACCGGGAGCGAAAATAAGCCTCTCTACCAATGCCATCACACGTCCAAATCCTTATTCGGACAGTAACCGAAGCGACGATGTCACCATAAGTTCGAGCCTATAAAGAACGCGAGAATCAGTTGGTGAACCACTCAACCAAGATGATGAACGACGTACCGGTGCTGCCGACGTAAAACACTGTCCTGGGATGGTCATCATCGTCCATCCATCGCCGCAAAGCAAAACCGGCTGCCAGAGCAAGCGCAGTTCATCCAATACCCACTGATCGTTCCTCCTCGCCACAGGAGGCACATGCCGCAACTGGTGTCCCTATCCACGGTGCAAGGCATGTGCGAGTGTACGCCCAAGCCTTCACTCCTACGTACACCCACGCTACCTCTCCAGCTTAAGCTCCATACCCACACCCACACACCCACATCGTCTGAACCTCTATGTCCAACGTCCTCATCCCCAGTCTCGGAGTTGCGGGTGGATATGGGGTATAAAATGCAGCTACGAGCTTCGACCTCGGCCACACCCCCGCATCTGTCTTGGCGGAACAACCTCGAAAGAATCACCGTGCGCTCTAGGTGATCAGGATGAGGGATCCGAATTGAGAAGGGGGTAGTTCAGGTAGGTGGATGCCCCCAATACTCTGTTCGGGTGCCGTATCGATAAAGCAAGGGCTATTTGGTTGGGGAAGACTCGAAAACTTCGTGTATCGATCTGACTGGAAGGTAAAGGTGCAAAGGTCAACAAAACGGGCAGAAAAAGAGTAAAAAAAAAGGACACACCTTGGGCGTTAGCGTAAGATTAGTATTCTTCCTCGACGGTCTTTTTTGCCTTGCTGCTGGCTCTGCGAGAACTTACCCTTGTACGGCTAGGTTAGGCGGAGCGTGTTGACCCGAGGGGGCGGTGGAATGGGTTGGAAGATCAGATGGGATGCCCGAGGCTCGAGGACGATGAAGTCGTGGAGCGGTTGCATTCCAGCGGAATACGGATTCCTAAGGAGTGCGAGGTCTTGATCCAGTGATTGTGGAAGATATGTGGGCCCATTTCAAGTGCGAAAAGCGGCCAAGCTGGCGTTGGGTGTGATGGACACAATGTCATGTCTTTTCATGGGCTGGACGCGTGTTTGCGGAGGGAAAAGAGAGGTAGTGGACCGGCAATGCAGTGGAATACATTTTAGTGGTATTTATGTTGAATTGGGCGCGTGCTTGCGTAGGAGAAATGAGCAACGGTGAAAAATGTAGACTGAGATTAGCGTACATACCAAAAATCTAGAAAATCCTATAACGCCTCGGGTAGTAGTTGGAGTCGATTTTTCTAAGCTATTGGAAGGTATGAGAATAGAAAAGGTGAGTATGGAATGGTCGAACACACCTGAACGCGATGAAAGAGGTGATGGTTTGGGAGCAAGCCAAGCGCCGCGGCAAAGGCTTTACGCGTTGACCGGTGACTAGTGACTCTTCCTCAAAGGGCTCTAGCCTCCCATGTACGTTTGGGATAGATACGTCTACTAATGTTTACATTCCTGGGAGTACGCCTGATCAATCCCTCAGAGGAAAACACGAACGACACGGCGTAATCAAAAATTTGTTCTTCCCGTAAATCTCTCGATTTCTCTACCTGACCTCACTTTCTTTTCAGCGCTCTGAACTGTTTGGGACACGGTAGTATCACGAGCCCATATGTACAATATCTAGGTCTCGAGCAATACATGAAGTTTCCCCTATATCGACCAGTGTCGTACCCAACAAACGAAATGTCATCGTCTGTATCTTTGCACATACCTGCAAGCTACAAGAACGTTAGTCAGACTCTGAAAGGCTCAGAACAAAGCCTAACATACCCATGCATACCTCTCATCTTCACCAAGCCTGTCCATTTTGGCATTGGGTCTTGGGCACGGGGAGCTGGGTTGTCGTCTCGAGTAGCGAAGCCTTAGATACCAATTTTTTTTTGCAGGGCAGGCTCTCAAGATAGAGCCAAACCAAATACCAAGCTCTTCCGCCTGGGTTCTGATACATCTTTATTAAGAGAACGACAGCATGAGCCGGCGCTACTGATACTCAGGATATAACAAAAACTTACCGAACGTCCCGTTGTAAACTTTGAGCGAGACATGCTCAGGTTATTCGTTTCCGAAGGCCAGCCAACGAGGAAGCCTGTGAAGCGAACTTGACGCGCTTCTTACAGCGGATCGATCACCATGCACGATTACGTCTGGTTGAATTCGGTATAGCTGGCATCGAACTCTAATCGGCGGATAATCCATTGTTCTCTGGTTGTTCTTCCTCTCTCTGTACCTCGAGACGCTGTCTTCCAGTCTGGACTTCATGTCGGTGGCACTTGGATCTGAGACAGCTAGGGCAAACGTTAGTAACCGGAGAACTACGGTGGACAATACAGGAGGTCTAACCTCTGCATATCTTCTTCATCTCATCCCCAAAGCTAAGGTTCAAAAGAGAATCCTTTCGTCGAGAGAGGAATTCTATTGCGCTAAAAACGACTATCAGGTAAAGATGATGCATTCAGACGAGTAAAACATACCAGCTGACTTGTTCGTTGATTCAGATAAGCTTTGTGCAGCATCCCGTCACGCACCGTGACGCAACGCAACCCATTGCTCAATGGCATTCCCGTCTCTCTATACCCGAGACGTCGATGACACGACCACCGAGCGCTCCAAAACACAAAAAAGAGTTTGGGTTCTGGGTAATGAGTTGGATGGAGAAGAGCGGGGCTGCTGGTCAGGATGCTCGTGCGCGGTTCGTATTCCTATTGCCTGAACAAGCTGGTTTTGTGTCTAGCTTGGAGCGAGGAGTACTGAGTCGATTGGGAGGTATGTTGATGGGAAGAACGAAGAAGATTCTTGTTCCCGCTACAGATAAATATCAGTTAAACATGCTGAAAAGGCAAGATGAAAATCACTTGCCCTATGGCATGCTGTACGGTAGTACAGCCAACAAATTCATCTCCCAAGGGTCGTGTCCACCATTCCAGCCTTCGTATCCGAACCGATCACCCAACAATTCATCGCAACCGCACAAAAGGTGAGGAGAGCAGCTGAGTGACGCGATTATCGGAGTGTGTTGATATTGTTGGATCTCGGATTTCTAGACGTGGCGATGTATACGAGGGATTCGGATGCATGCTGCATGATGGTTGAAGGAGGAGTGATCCGGTTCGGCGAAGGTCTGAGAGCTGGAATCAGGCTACGCATCAGGTGCAGAAGTAGAGTTGCAGCCGAACACGGTGAGGTAACGAAAAAGGACGATTCAAGCTTTGCTGAGAATAGTTGGGAGGTATGTGTAGCCGTGTATCCTGTTCAGCGGCGACTGAGGTTGAGGTGATTGGGAGTGCGGTGTCGAGGTTGTGTCGGGAAGTAGGTTGAGGAAGAGGACAGGGAAGTGTTGGCTATGACTCGGTTGGCCAAGCAGACTATATTGCTGAAGGTGTAAATGAAAACCTATGCTGGGATGAGAGGTGTGAGCCAGGATGAACGGTGTAGGATGAGAGAAGCCAACATACGATATCCACTGTTCCCAGGCGGAAACCACACTGGTAGAGATTCACGGTGGCGAGACTTTAACATCCCAATAGCTCGTAGTCGCCATGTAGCATGTAGCCCTTCTTTTATACAGCAACGTGGTATCTCCGTATAGTGGTTTTGTTCCATGATTTCCAAATGCAGTAATTATCCTTCCGTTTTGGGAAATGTCTCCGAAACATGCGGTGCGAGCATGCTAATACTACCATACACGTAATTCTGGTACACCCCATGTATGCCCACTGCTGTAGAGAAGAATCAGCACATTGAAAACAAGCAGCTAGTAGATCGCAAGACTGCTTACCAGACTCTCTGACCGCTCCCCGAGGATCTCCTAGCAACTGAACCACTTGACGTCTATCTCAACTGACGTTCCAATCCAACGCTGGGCCTTGGTATAGCACCCAAAACTCAGCTTTCCGATACCCCCAATTCGCCGGCGCATCCAACGTTAGGAGGTGGTCCAGCTCTGTAGTGCTGAAACTTCATAACTCGGCGACAACATCTAGAGCCAATGTCGATCCCGGATTTAAATCTTGAGGTGAATAGATGATCAAAGCGCTGGTTCAAGAACGGGAGTAGATTCGATGTTGGGTTGTAGAAGCTGGCTGGGGTATAAGCTATCGTTGAGTTACAAGAATGCGAGGCGAACATTCACTGCAGAAGGGACGGAATATGTTCGTGTTCATGCTCGTGTTCTTCTTCAGGTAAAGCTTTGGGATCTACGGGTGTAGAATGAATCAATGCTGCATCATGAATTTGAGAGACGTGTTTTTACCTTCAGCACCAAAGTTCAAGCCCATGCCTATGTCCTAGATGACAAGGGAACCACTTCCTGCACAAAGCTGAGCCTTGAGTGACGATAAACCGAAACCTGGATCACCGAAGCCTTGAGTTGCCAATTTGGGGTGTTGCTGTTCGCTGCGCGCGAGTAGAGATCGAATGACCGATACGAGAGTAGAAGTAGGATCCATGACGATCCCCGTAGGTGCTGGCAAGAGCATGTTCGGTAGAGGCAGGGAAGTGCGGTAGCTTGACTGCCTTCCTGTCCTGTACCGCGGCGATCGTTGTAATTCACCTAGCTTATGGGGCTTAGGTAGGATGGATCCTGTTTCGTATTGGGGATCTAGAGGGCGTAGTTAGTAAATACGCATAATCAAAATATGGAGATGCGTTGCCTACCTTCGAAACCAAACGTCAAGATCACGTTCACCTCTAATGGGCTCGCGTGCAGATGTTCCGATTCTATCCTTAGCTCAGAAGCACCATGAATGTTTCCAGAACAGGCACATGCGCTAGCCCGTGAACCAGGATTTTGGGATGCTGAGAAGTCGGGAGGTTGTCATGACTTGATGGGGGAGTACCAAGCACGAGGGGTGCGTATTGGTATTTGACGTCACCCTAGCTTCAAGCGTTGGGTACTTCAGGTGCCGAAGTACGCTGAAGTCTATGGGACGTGCGATATAGAGCGGTAATAGGGCACATTCTGTTTTCGGGGATATCTGGGCTTTAGGGAGTTGGTGGTTGCGTTGGCGCTCTACCACGAGCAATTGAACCAACTGCTGGGAAGGTTCAAGATTTATCCTCGATTTCTGCCGCTATAAGTCATGTAATAAAAGACGGTAAGTAGGTTGACAAGTGGGGAATAGAACAAAGAATGCACCTCTGGTCTTCGAGGCTAGCTTCTGCACGCACCTTCAAGTATAATCCATCAGGAAAATCCCAAATCCCTAATAGTGACGGATGTCAACGGATTTGTCTGGGTTCGTGCAAATCTCTCTGAAAGTGAGCAAAACTGCTCAAACCCATCAAATTTGATCATTTGTTCGGCTAGTCCGAATTCAATATCCCATCTGCAGGTTACATCAAATTTGTTCGGCTTAGCACGTATCCGGATTAATTTCCCCAGAATATATCAGACTATTCAGCTCTTTTTCATCACTTCTAGGATAGTGAACGATGCTAAATTCCAAATTATTGTATTGCGCACTACTTAAAGAGATATTAGAAACTAATATAATCTATTTTATTTACAGCCATTGTGTTTGTCATCACGGTAGTATCGTCTTGTTGTTCCCTAACAACGTTCATCAATACAGATCAATTGAGAGCTATTGAACCACATACCACACGAGCCGATATAGTCCATGCATTAGCCGATGGTAGTTCATGGCATTGTGCTCCTTGGCTCTAGTAAACCAGCTGAGAGTGGTGTTGTAGGTCCGGTTGTAGATGTTTCCTTCGAAGTCCAAGCGTTCCAACTCGCCTGATTGCCAGTCTCGAAGGACCGCAAAGATCTGGCAATGGAATAAGCTACTCGGGAACGTGATAGAGACCAACTCAAAGACTCACCGCCGTTGCTGCAAGAGCAACGAGGCCCGGGGGTAACTCTAGTTCGTTGGGCGTGTTCGCGATGCTTGAAACAAAAAGGTCCGAGGCGTGACGGGCATCAAACTTCTTACAGAGAGCTCGCATGCATGCAATCATGGGCGAGCTTGCGAACGGTTTTCCTTCATCAATTTGCCTTCTCTGAGAAGCCTACACAAACATCAGTTGATAACCCAAACAACACGAGTTTAAATATGCTTACCGGGGAACTTTCGGGATCCCAATCTCCAGGGTATGTGTAGTTGTCATCTTGCAACAGCACTCGTACCCGTGCCTTACATATATCCTTCTGTCCACTGAGATCGTATCCGACGATACGGTTGTCCGCAATCTCCTTTGCGTCTCCGCGGGTTGTTGAAAAGTGTTCCGCTACCTGTAAGTAACATTTAGTGAAAGTGTAAAGCTAAAAAACTGAAAGCTCACTGGTTTTGCCATGGCATCAGTAAAGTCATGATCAGGATACTTGATACGTTCCTTGATGTGCTTGAAACCAAGCTGGGGGTACATCTGTACAAGGGATCTGGTGGAAGTGAGGATGACCTTGCGCATCGTGCGGCTCAGCTCCGTGGGATCAGGGAATGCATGGCGGTAGATAAGGTCGATACTGGTGGACTTGATAGCATGCTGTATGACCCGCTGCACCTCAGTAGACTGATCGGTAAGCCGCATCGTGCTTCGCCCTTTAGGGTGTGGGACTAACTGAGCACAGACGGGCCATTCCTTAGCCTCAGGTTCAATATTTGGCTTTACCTTAGCTTGAACCTTCTGAGCTTGAACCTTCTGAGTTTGATGTTGGGCCTGTCCCGTAGTGCTCCTTTGAACCATAGGTGCCTGAGAACATTGTTAGAGGAGGTTTGCAACTGCAACCAGCACTTACTTCGTTATCGAAATTTTGCTGGCAAACGGTCTTCTTAGACGTTGTCAGGGGTCCTGCTTGTGTTGGTGGCTGTACAGTCTGACGGCTCACCAGACGTGGCTGCTGGGGTTGTTTATTTCTTACACCCTGTGGATAAAAGATTTCAGTAAGTGATAGATAGAATCAAAATTGGGTTACCTGACGCCTAGAGGTATCGCGAGGATGCTGGTCGTGCACCACAGTATCTCGAGCCTGGCATCACACAAAAGGGCAGGTGGTCATACCCCGGATATGACCTACCTTACCTGGAATGACCTCCCGTTATCCGGTATACCTGGCTATCAGGGTGATCATGGAGGTGGGTTGCTTTATTACTCGTAATGACACCCAGTTAACTGTCATAAACCCATTAATTGAGTATAGCACGTTACCTGATTGTCATAACCGGTTAGAGTGTATTATGCCAGGTAATTGTAGGTGAGCATGGGTTATCAAGGTCACTCCTAGTTATTAATGATATTACTGGTTACTGGAGTCATAACTACCATAACTCATCTTAACTAGTTATGAGGGGACAATAGCGGCATATAAAAAAGATCTTTCTATCTGAGCCCTCTTTCCCGACCCTTCCTCTTACTCTTATCTTACTATTTTCGTAGCTGACTAGATTACTGACTTGCCTCGGGTTTACTCTGACATGCGTACAAGCTCTACGGACACCTATAATCTAATCTGCGTACAGCTAATCTAAGGTACAAATCTAACAGAGAATAAATATGTAAATAAATGTCATTGCAGTGGATTGAACTCCTGACCTCAACGGCTTACTAACGTAGACCAAAAGTCCGGCGCACTAACCACTGGGCCAAAGCGTCATTTATATTTCTACAAACTCAATACAATATATACCCTCGCCTCCTCAATATCCCAAGATGTATCCTTGAGCCTCCAACGATCGTAGTTGTGTTCTTCCACTACTGTAGGTCATTCAACTGGCATTATTTGTGCTTTTACAGCTACTCCGGCAGCAAAGAAATAATGTCAGGTAACTGGCTATAACAGATTAGGGAAAGTTATCACCAGGTTATAACTTTACGGTAACCTGTCATAGCGAGTTATGGAAAGTTATTGCCATGTTATGGCTTTCTGGTAACAGGTGATTATAAGATATTGGAAGGCATGATCTTCATTACTGGCTATGACCAGTTTAACTAAGGTCCTATCTAGGATATGACTTACCATAATTAGCAATGACAGGTTTCACCAGGTATATCCACCTGTAACAGGTGATCTCCACTTGACATTTTGTGTGATGGGATAGCATGAGAAGGGCAAGAGAATGAAGATGAGGTCACGTACCTTCTGTTGCGTTTGAGTCCCAGCCGACAACTCTCTGAGGTCAAGCCGGCGTCCCTTTGGTGGATTTTCCTCATCTTCTGTGTTAGTGATACGTTGAAAGTCCTCTTCATCAGTTGTAGGTGGATGCATATTATACCCAGATGTGTGGCTCGAACCCGAACGTACGGAGCTAGATCGACAATGATGAGATATGGGTGGCAGCGAGACGTCATGGTCATAGTCAAGTGAGGTGTCGTGTGGTGGAACGTCTTCAACATCTTCGTCGTCGTCAAAAAGATGTTGAGCTTGACGAGAGCGGCGAGTATCTGGTGCCTGCATAGAGATCAGTGGCTACCCTGATAAGACAACACGCGACTTACTTCAGAGGCCAATGTAGCCTCTATGTCCACCGACGCTACAGAGTGAAGGTCGTCATTATCTGACTCGTCTTGACCGCCTTCATCATCAACATGATGGTAATCGCATTGACGTTGGCTATGTTCGGATCCAGAGTCTGAAAAACTAGCCTTGGAGTCATCGTCTCTGGCACCGTCCGCCTGTTGAGCATTACTTGATGGTTGCCGACGGTCTGCAGGAATGAGTTAAGATATCTCATATGACTCGGAAATTTTTTAAAAAAATGAATCGTACCAGTAACTGGCTCACGGGAGGCAGCTGTATTGACCCTTTGTCGTTTTGAAGGCATGACACCAGCCCATCCTAACCATAGTCAGCCTGACCGATATCAAAAAGGCATAAAAGTAACGACTTACGCTCTTCAGCATGCCTCTTTGAGTTTCGAGCTCCAGAAGCTTGAACCTGTTGCTGTAGTAACTGTTCTTGCTCTTGTTCTCGTTGCTTGTTCCACGCTCTGGTCACCGCTGCCTTTTGCGAACGGCTGAGTGGCTGTGACATCAGGGAAGCATGAAATGAATGGAATAAAATGAATGAATAAAGAGCCAATTGTGAGGCAAATGAATGTGAGGGTAGCGCCTGTGAATGTGGTAGGAAAAGAAAAAAATTTGAGTGTGACTGACTGTGACTGGATTCCGCAACGTTCCGTAGCTTTCTACAGCTTTCTACGTCACTGCTCTTGCTGCCCTAGTACTCCTGCATGTCGTTCCAGTGCTCAGCGTGCAAAACAAAGTCATTGTCTTATCAAGGATACAAGACTCACCTTCGTCTCAGTCAGAACCCTGAATGCCGCAAGCTCTTCCAACATCTTTTCTCCTATATTCCCTCCGACTCTGGTTCTGACACAGATAACGAGGGTGATGAAGACGACGACGACGATAGTGACTTTGAAGGCATTCCGCAGGTGCCATTTGAAGGCGATTACTTCGGCGCAAATTATTTACCTGAGCATTTTGGACAGGGATTGGACAGGGATGATGAGTCGGATGTTGCAGTTGAGAGGGATGGCGAGCTAGCGGACGACGAAGATGTAGAAGCCATGGAACGCATAGCCCTTGACCAGGTTCCTGAACCTCCGCGGAATGCCCCATCATCAAGACCCTATTACACTCCAGAGGACGAGGAAAGTGTTGTAGAGCCCTCACCACCGACAACACGGCAGGTTATCGAGGAGAGGCTCCGCAAAGACATTGTTGTGGAGAGCTTTCCGTCAGTGCTTGCAGGAGCTCCTATACATCAACATCGTCAGACGAATGATTCCAATTACACCAATCGCATCTCAGACTCGGAGAGGAACCCGTACGCACCTTTTACATCGAAGCTTGAGTGGGAGGTTGCAAGATGGGCCAAACTACGTGGACCGGGATCGACAGCGATTACAGAGCTGTTGCAGATTGAAGGGGTAAGTGCCAGCTGTCGACTGTTCAATTAAGTACTCACAAACGTCACCATCTGATTAGTTCTGTAATCACCTCGGCCTGACATTCTCGACATCCAATGAGCTGAACAGGCTCATTCACTCGCTTCCAAGCCGCCCACGTTTCCACCGAGAAGAGGTTACAATTGCCGGCGAAACGTTCGAGTTCTTTTATAGAGACATCCGGGAATGCATCAGAGCATTATGGGGTGGTCCCGACTTTGCTCCATATCTCGTTTTCGCTCCGGAACGTCATTACAGAGATCAAGCAAGGAGTATACGATTATATCATGATATGCATACTGGTGACTGGTGGTGGGAGACTCAGGTATGTGTCGATGTTTCTGATGCTTTGTATACGATCCCTTACCTCAGGTTCCCTTCACAGGAGGAATTCGAGAAGAGCCATCCCGGGGCAACTGTAGTGCCCATCATCATTTCCTCCGACAAAACTCAAGTTACACTCTTCCGTAACAAGGCTGCATATCCTGTATATATGACTATTGGAAATCTACCCAAGTTCATTCGACGAAAGCCATCCCGATTCGCTCAGATCCTCATCGCTTATCTTCCCACCACAAAACTCACCCACATCAAAGTGAAGGCCAGCCGCCGCCGAGTCCTTGCCAATCTTTTCCACACATGCATGTCATTTGTTCTAGATCCCCTTGTTCCCGCAGGGGAAGAGGGCATGAATCTCGTTAGCGGTGATGGTGCCGTTCGTCGGGGTTTCCCCGTTTACGCACTCTTCGTTGGTGACTACCCTGAGCAGTTGCTTGTAACGTCGCTCAAGAACGGACAATGTCCCATTGGCGATGTAGAGAAGGATGAACTCGGCGATCTCGAGGTCCCGTGCATACCTCGGGATATCGTTGGTATACGGGAAGCCTTGGGCACCATTGATAGTGGCTACAAAGAGTTCTATAGAGCTTGTTCTGCAGTCAGCATCAAGCCGAGAACATCTTTTGGCGACATTTCCCTCACACCAATATCTACTTATCCATAGCACCGGATATTCTGCATCAACTCCTTCAGGGGGTGATCAAGCATGTTTTCTCGTGGTTGAAGCAGAGCTTCGGCCATGAGGAAATCGATGCACGTTGCCGCCGACTTCCCCCAAATCACAGTATCCGAATCTTTGCCAACGGCATCACCCATCTTTCTCGCATCACGGGCACTGAACATGCCCAACTTTGTCAATTCATCCTCGGCATCATCATCGACATGCGCCTTCCTAACGGACTTTCCTCTGTCCGCCTGATTCGCTGTGTCCGGGCAGTTCTCGATTTTCTCTATCTTGCTCAATATCCGGTCCATTCCAGTGAGACACTCGATAGTCTCGAGGACGCTCTCTGCCGGTTTCACGAGAATAAACAAATCTTCGTTGATTTAGGCATCCGCGAGCATTTTAACATCCCAAAGCTTCACTTTTGCCGACATTACCGAACGCTGATTGAGCGGTTTGGAACCACGGACAACTGCAATACCAAATATACGGAGCGCTTGCACATCGACACAACGAAGGACGCGTATGCAGCTACCAATCACAAAGACGAGTACTGTCAGATGACAGTATGGTTAGAGCGCAAGGAGAAAGTTGTTCATCATGAGCGATACATCCACCGCCGCTTAACTGGATCCATTATCCCTTCGACATTCGCCCTCACGACTCTACGTCATCCGCCGATATTGGTTCCTCACCGGGAGCTGCACATGGCAAAGTATCCTTCAGTTAGTGCAGTGCTGTTTCAGAGACTTGTCTCTGACTATGGCGCAAAGGATTTTGAATACACACTCGGAGAATATGTTGCCCAGGCCCAGGCACCGCACCAACACTTCTCTGCAGCAGCGCTTCGCATGGCAACACATCGAATCTTACAATTTGTCCCGTTTTGGAAGGTAGCAGTGTACCATCGCATCAAGTTTACGGAGAACGATCCGTACAGCATCACGAAAGGCCCTGAATACATAGTTGACGCTGTTCATGCAGAACCAAATCGGAAGGACAAGTATGGTCAGGTGGTACCTGGTAGATTTGATACCGTCCTTGTGAACACCCAAGGAGAAGCTAGCCCGGGTGTCAGAGGTAATTGATACATTTGCGCTTTGTGTATGCTTAATGCTAATTTCCAAATCTGCAGGATATCGAGTGGGCCAGGTTCGCTGTGTGTTTACGCTACCGAAGGCAGCCCTAAAGGAGTGGTTTCCGACGCCAGAAGTCCAACCAGCCAAGTACTTGGCATATGTAGAGTGGTTCACCCCGTTCAAACGAGGGCCCGAAGCCAATCATCTCATGTACAAGGTTTCCCATGCATTCCGTCCCGGTGAAAACGCAAGGCTTGCTAGTGTCGTCCCTGTTGATTTGATTCGCCGGAGTGTTCATCTCTTTCCCAGATTTGGATCACATGCACCCCAGGACTGGAAATCTAGTAACGTTCTTGAGCTTTGCGACACCTTTTATTTGAATGACTTTCTTGACCGCTCTACGTATGCTACTGTATACTAAGATGTTGTGTATATTACACTCGTTGTCCTAATACAAAATCCCAGCTGGCAATGACACAACCAAAAGCCTGTGATTTAGTTCCCAAGAATCCTTGCTGATTTGAGAAATTTTGTAGGGGTATAGGGATGCGTATGCAAATCCATCCGAATCATCACTAATTCAGCAAACTTGCACAAAATATTCGGAGTTATCACCATTAGCCGAAATTGGACAAACTTCTCCGAATTCGCGTTTTGGAATTTTCCTGATGTCTGCAGGGGCACAGTGATAGGTTGAAGCTACAAGTGCGCGCAGCTTGCAAGGTTGTTGACTGAAGATGGTGGTTTCGAGAAGGCTGCTACGAGGCCAAGTACTAGGCATTGTCGAGGCTATGAGAATGGGAAGATGAACTGACTCGGAAGCGTCGAAAGCGCACCTTTTCGCAGTTGTCTGCCTAGCGAAGTCCCCACTCTGAGCACAAAAAGAAGCTGGTAGTCGGAGGCATAAGGTATAGTTTGCCTGTGAGATAGGCTAAGTGTGCTGCAAAGGATATAGAAAAAGTATATGTACCTGCTACATCGGAGAGTGTTTATATGGCCGAATCAGAGTCCTCAGAGTAGGAAGCGTTGGTAGAAAAAGGTAGACGTCATGGTGGTCGAGGTGCAAAGAGGTGCAAGCGCGTTCGTCGCCGGTGCTTGCCTTTCCTCAAAACGACCACCTCGTTCAACGCGTTCATTTTTGCTGGCCTATTTAAAAGTGCGTTCAAATGTTTTTTGCGTATTGTTCTTGGATCTAATATGCCGTTCAGTAATTCAGCAAAATCAAATCCAAGACACCATCATCGGTTTGGTATGTTCGCTAGTCTTACTGTTTTCACCGTTGCTCATAGCTCTTCCAAGGCGACTAGAAGTCCAAACCGCCGTCTAGACCTCTCTCAAGCCCAAAAATGCTATCTAAACCTCAGAAGATCCATCATTTTCCATGGATAATCCCTTTCACGTTCTCAAACGCGCTCCTCGACCCCATTCCCATGCACTCCAAGCCTAAATCGCTACAATCCCTTCCACAATACTTCAATCAACTCAAATAGGCCGTAGCTTCCCTCCTTCCGCGATATGGATCATATAAATGCCGTTTATTCCATGTACTCGCATTGCAACGCGTCCGGTCGCCTGTACTATAGCCCGCATCCTGGTCTTCGTGCTACATTTTTCCTGTCTCCACTTTCCCGGACTCTGCAGGATGAAGGTCTTCAACAGACTCTCAACCTCCTTCCTCATGAATTCTTCCCGCTACCGCACCCATGAACTCCCCAATAGTAGGCTACGCCCACGTAGGCTGTCATTGAAGGGAAATGGGGGAGGTGGTATTGGGTGCGCTTGGTCGGGCAACGAGGAGAAAGCGGTGGTTAATGGGTCATGGAGCAAGCCTGGCCAGGTACTCTTCCCTTTTCCTGCTCTCAACTGATATTGATGTTGCCTTGTGTACAGCAGTCGTCAACCTAGTCACCCAGAACGTCTGGCGACAGGATGACTACCCACCGTTCTTGAAGACACTCGCCACCTTCCAGGTATCGCATGGACCCCGGAATTGGGGATTGTCTTTTTCGCGACTGTTTTGAATAGGAGCATGTATACGGGTGGACAGTCATGGTGATACCCCATATCTATACTTTCATGCTATCCCATTCAACGATCCTATGTATGTACACATGATACCTCTTCGTCGTTGACCTCCGAACTATAGTGGCGCTACCTAATAACACTGTTGGATTCGGTATATAAGTTCAAGTCAACGGCAATGCTTTGACTATGCTCCCAATATCTTGCAAAGCATGTAGCTGGTAGTAATGTCGTGTTTATTCAAGTTGCTTTGTGGATGTCTATACACTACGGAGGTGTGGTTTTTATGGCATGATTAAATGCACAGAAGAATAATGAGCAAAAATTAAATGTCGGCCTCCTAAGAATAGTACTAAAACACCACCCAAACAATAGATTGCCCTGTCATTGTGCAGCACGCAAATGTTAAATGAAAAGTCTAGCTTTTGAGAGATTTTTGACAGTATTTTACCTGCTCCAAAACGCCGACACAATTTTCAATTTTGCTTGAGCTTTGGCAGCATTTTGGCAGCATTTTAGCGTGGGAAAATGCGAAAATGCTGCGAAAATGCTGCTACAACTCACATGAAATTCAAAATTGTCTCAGTGTTTTGGAGCAGGTAGAATATTGTCAAAAGTCTCACAAAACCTAAAGTTTTTCATTCAACATTGCATGCTGCACAATAATAGGGCAAATTATCATTTGGGTAATATTTTGGTACAATTTTTAAGAGGCCAGCATTTACTTTTCACTCATTATTTTTCCGTGGAATTTATCGTGCCATAAAAACCATGCCTCCGTAGTGATAAGTAGTAGGGGTCCTTCCTAAAACGGAAAGAGCTCGAGAAAGGTACATCTGTGCCTTGGGGTGCGAGGTTTCTACTTTTCTCTGCAACAAAATCAGTGTCTTCACAACAACCTGCTGGTATATCTCAATACTCACTGAGCTTTGACCCCTTGCTCCGGAGATCTATTGCGCTTTAATCTGACCAACTCGACGCCCATCCAAACTAACGACCTTGTCGAATGTTAATACAGCACCCGGATCTCGACTACCAGATGCCCCAAGAATTGCCTCTGCATCCACGCCGAGATCTCTACCTCTGCGAGTTGTAGAAACTCATGGGGTAGTAAGTGACCGTCAAGATCCGCGAACGCGAGAATTTTCACCGTAGAGAGGGGCGGGGTGTGTTGAGGTGTTTGTAGTTCAGGTTTGAGATGTGTTAGGATCTGGGCTTCCACGCAGAATGAGTAAAAGACGTGAATATGGAAGAACGGTGTTCACCTTGTTCAAGCCCCATGTCCTGGCTGACAGAATCCACTAAGCATCCATTCTCCGTCAAACGTCAGGTTTGGGTGACAATGAACCCAGATACAGATTATTAAAGCCTCGGGGTGTAGATTTGGGGCGTTGATATCGGTCGCGTGTGTGAAATTTGTGAAGAGATGATGATGAATTCTTCTGACAGGAGCAAGTTTGGGGGAGAGGTAGGGAGAAGTAAAGTAAGCAGGAGGCACGGTAGAGCTGGTGCTACGGGAGTGTGCGTGTAGGTCCTGCTGGTTGTGGGTCTGAGATGGACATAGAAGGGCGTGTTGAACGTTGAACTTCGAGACCAATCCCTAGGTGGAGTTGAGGCTATTTGACTGGGAAATGAGTGCAAGTGTTGAATAACTTTGGCTACGTACCTTTTCGTAGTCATACAGCGAGCAAAATCGTTACTTTGACCACCGAAAAGAGGTCGGAGTGTTGAGGTTGGAGGCATGGCGCGTGGTTGCACTGAAGATGGGTTGAGAGCGCTACCAGTGATGTTGAGCAAGAGACGTACCTGTCGTTATATAGAGAACTAGTATGTATGTTGAATTGGGTTTCTTTGAGGAGCAATAGAAATCCGAGAAAGGTGGTGGTGGTAAAGGTGGAAGAGTGTTTGCCGGTGGCACTTCTCTTCTCAAAACAGTCATGTCGTTCAAAGCGCGTTTCTCTCTGCGAGCTTATAAGGTATGTTCAGCCACTAACTGTACACCGCTTGATTTCTGACATACGTTCAAGAAGCCCGACTTTTCATATCTCAAGTTCAGCGCTCAGCGCTCAGCACTCATCGGCGCGTTCTGGTTTTGCCCCCGAACTCACACTAGGGTTAGGCTCAGTGGATGCTAGTTGTCAACAATGGTCTTATGCGGGCCTTGAGCGCTGATATACAAGGCCGAGGGCTTGTTGTTCGTGTGGATGTTCACCACTGGCTGCAGGCTATAGACGAGGCTTCTGTCTGCGAACCACAAAAGTACCCAGACGCCGACGTCTTTTCTGGGATCCTCATAGTCATGGTGGTATTCGCTTGGGCAACTGAACACTCAGGCTCGAGATGTCGTTTAGTAGGTGCGAGCAAAAGGCAGTTATCACTTGGAGACTACTCCTCGCTGCCTAGTGCACTCATAATCTTCCGCAATATGACTCTTTCCCTGAATCCAATCCACACCCCAAGTTTGCGCTCCGACTCATAGCTGTCCTAATCACAGGCTGCGGTGGTTTGCTGCTAGCCAAGGCGCCGGTGTTGCTTTGGCTATTGCTCTACTGCATCGTCGAGGAAGCAGACCAACGCTCGATGCTGATTTACGTCGTCGTAAACCGCAGGCCCGAGTGTCTGGCTTCATGCTGGAGTTCTCGTAGAGGAACATACAACACAGGATGTACCCCTCTAACTAGACGGCCTTGTAAATCAACCAGGCCGTCTAGCTAGACTTGGCGGGTGGTTGTGGGCCTTGCTGTCTAGTTAGACAGGCTTACGGCACATTTCCGTAATCACATCAGGTGACTAATAACAAAAAGGTAAGTAACAAGAAAGACTTGAACAGCCGACATGACGGTGGATTACTAACAAGTAGTAAGAAGAACAAGCGTATTAACAACTACGCCATGTATCCTGTACCTGTTTGCACCCCCACTCAGAGGAAAGTGCGAAGCGAAGCGGAGCACTTCTCCTTAGGTTAGGGGTTAGGTGTTAGAGGGGGGTGCGGGGGGGTGAAACCCCCCGCAAAAAGGGTTAGGGGCTGGGGATATATATAAGGGGGGGGTGCGGGGGGGGAACACCCCCGCGGTTAGGGTTAGGGGATAAAACCTTAGTTTTTCCAACACACCGGTGACGCAGTGGTATTGCTGCCGATTCTGGGTATCTGCATTATGTAAGGTGTCTTGTTCGATCCGTGCTGACTCCGTATATTTTAATCTCTCACTGTACTGCCTGTCTAACTAGACCGCAAGGCCTACGTACGCCCGCGAAGTCTAGTTAGACGGCCTGCTTGATTTACAGGGCCGTCTAGTTAGAGGCTTACATCCACTCCTCGAACATAACCGTTTGCCGAGATTACGAATTCGGAATGAAATGAGAATTCGTGCTTTATCAGGCATTTCTAGGACTTCCCACGGCCTCTATTTGTGTCCCCCGATATTTCCGATGTTTCGGCCGATATCTGCTATTCTACTCGGGGCCAGCAACTGGGAATGTAGGCTACTAATTTTCTGGCTTACGTTTATATTGAGCACAATGATTTTTATATTGAACTAGCTATTGAAATAATAAAATAGGCAAGCAAATTAATGAGTGGACATCATACAATGATTAGTAACCTTTGGCGCATTTGCGCGGAAATGCGCCAGACATTATTAAGCATTTAAAAATAGAGATATATCAAATTAGTGCTCCTCCGCAGGTTTGAACTGTAGAACTAAGGGAAGTCATTGGTAATGCGAGTAGCAACTTAACCACTTCACCACAATGGAATTGATATTTAGCTGCCAACTGTTGAGTATACTAGTACCATTTGAATAATGTATGTACTGAAATCCTTCCAATTCATTACACAAGTTTGATTGAATTCGTGTTGGCCCACACCCTTTGGTGTGGGCTTGATATTACAAGTCAGATGCTGGCTGGCCCTGGATTCCTTGTAGATTTCGCCGTTCCTCAGGCTGTTGAACGCCACACACATCAGGGAAACCACACATGTATGGGAACGTATGGCCCATACGTCCCATACGTCACCATACGATGTATGGGAAAAAGGGGTCCGCATGGAGAACTTTTCCCGCCTGAATGCGGCCCATACGCTCCATACACTCCATACACCGTAGAATATAGCTGGGTTGTACTGCACACAATAAGAGAAAAGATAGCAAATGCAAATAATTCAATTAATACACTACAGAGAGAAATACATGAATCTACTGCTATGTACTGTTGCATCCACAGACCATGGGCTGCTGGAATACTACCTACGTTGCGGCTCTTGCCCTTGTCATCTCTTTATACCTTGCTCTCTCAATCCCTCTCTCCCCACTATTCCTACTCCCCTCTATCCATCACCGTGTCTTCATGTTGTCGTGATTACTGAATAACCTGTAGGCAAACTAACGTTAGTTCGACTCAAAAACAAATGTAATGTCACGTACTTGTCCCATAGTCTTGTAATCACATATCGAACAACGTATCTTGAGGCAGGCTGAGTGTAGCGCAATCCAACAGCGAGTACGAAAGCGAGAGCATCTTGAAAGGAACTTGAGTTGTGGCGGCTTGAAGTCTTGAAGCTTGAATGTGCAGGCCAGGACCATCAGAGAAGAAAAGACCACCAGAGATATAGCAGACGTAGAGGCCAAAAAGATACACCAAGGAGGATCAGGGGGGAACGACAAGGCGACGATGAACGGGCCAGCACAGGCGGCGGCAAAAACAAGAACTTCATCAAGTCAAACACAGCATGTGACCGTCACAAGCCACCGAAGATAACTGTACAGTTTTACCCGGCAACTGCCGGATATGGTTTCTCCGCCATGCGTCAACCTGAAAACGGTCTCTAATGCCTCAACGTAGGTGGTATGGCTTATAGAAATGTTCAAGCAATCTCAATAGAAACACTATTATGAAAATATGTGGTAGTTGTATGGACTCGCATAGGTCCATACTCCCCATACACTCCATACGCAACCATACACCGGGTGTGTATGGAGAAATTTGATGGAATGATGTGATCTTCCATGCATCCATATGCGCCATGCACGTCATACGTTGTCACTTTTGCTGATGCATTTGGCGGTCCCTGAGCAAGTTCTGGTGTACCAACAGTCTACTTCAGCAAATCGATGCCACTGCCTATCTTCAGGATAAACAGAGGTGTGTCAGATCGGGTAGCGGATGTGTTGCCGAAGGTCAGAGACAGAGACAGAGACGGAGAGCCAAAGCCAAACTCTTGAGGAGTCGTTTGATGCTCGTCCGAACTGGTTGTGGTTCGTTGATGTCGATGAATGGAATTGTTTGCTGTTCAAAGCTACCGCTGACATTCACAAGCACCATGTGAGTGATACATTTCTTGTTCGCTGTGCGGCATGACTCACTCCCGTTCAATATGTATATATACAGTTCCAATCTATTTCTCACGTTCAACGTCTGAATGCTGTGTGGGAACAGCCTTGGGGTGAACACATTGGCACACCTTTACCTTCAACTACTATGTCCTTCATGTCTATGTTCGGAGGATGCTCTCAAATCACCGTCAGCGGAGGAACCTTTTCGGTTGTCGGAGGTAATCAGTATAATGATCATGGCTTAGGCACTGCAAGAGACCTGGTGCATTTTGCAGATCCTTTGGCTCAGGTATGTTGATAGCATTAATGACCACTTAACCTGGTATGAAAGTAACCAGGTAATAGATGCTAATAGTAGGTCTAGCACTACTGTGGACAGTGTGTGCAAGTGTGGTTCGACGTGATCAGAGTTGCCGTGCTTAGAATCGCACACAAAACTAATAGTTCAAGTGATAATACGCTTCTAGTAGACTAGAGCAGGTTATGATACACCTTTTAATAGGGTATGTACGTGTGGGTTTGGGCTTATACAAGCTATATGAACAACGCCAAGGGCTAATACTAGCTTTCTTGGGTGCGACCTAATACTGCCTTGAGTGGATTGTCCCTACTAGAACTGAATCAACGACGTGTGCGCAAGCAGGAATCCAACCGACTCTCCAATGGTCAATCTGGGCCTCTCTACGTCACAAAGCTCTTAACACAAATAGTCAAAAGCTTCTAGAAGGTCTTTAACTGACGATCTAGTACGAGGTTCAATCTCTAATAAAAGATGCAACGCAACCAATGCCAAATGCAACAGATTACAAGCCAATACACTTGGTCTCTATCAAACTCGACTCAAGCTCTTGTCTGCAATACAGGTCTCAACTAGACTTTTAAATCTAGGGCTCGTCCTGATGAAGTAGAAGTTGAATACACAGATCAACAATAGATCAACTGAATCAGAGGTCTATTCGTTTGATAGCCACATACAATCTATAGATATGGGCGGGCAGTGCGTCTCCCTTCTTCTTCTGCCGCTCTCCTACATGATAGGTAGCTTATATACTGTCCAAGAAGTGAAAACGAGAATTTTAGGTAATATAAGTCGGAAAATAGATGGAACGACAAGGAACAGAGATGGAACAGAGATGATACAAGGAGAAATATACATATGAGGGAAATAAAAGTGTCACAACGTCCATATAAGTCGTGTAAGCGTGACCAATAAATAGGAATTTCTATGTTTAGACTCAGGAGTTGAATCCTGTGCCTGCGGGTTGGCGTTTAGCCTGTTTAAAATTTTCTTTTCTATGCGCCAAGGCGCTTTTCCACCAATGATAGTCGTTTCTGACCAGTCTGCACACCAATGATGCTCAGTCATCCGTTATCTAGACCTGGCACATCTTTTATAAGTCTCCATAGTCATATGGGACCCTTCCATAAGTGGTATATCCACTGTATCTGCTTCCATGCTAAGCATTTCAGGCGTTGCCACCGTTTTAACAGCTTTGCCTCCGTGTCCGATCCAAAGGAACGCTTCGGAATATCAAGTCTGATAGGTCTGCCCTCGGGCCGTCAGTCATTTCCGATAAAGCCATCTTGATCATCAAGCCATGGTGATCCCCCAAAGCCCTCTCTATCTTATAGTAGGTCACGAAGAAGTAATAAAAGCGTAAATGTCCCTTGAGTATGCCAACTAGTAGCACGGTGACCTTATACAAGGTATGTTCCACCTTATATTAGCCCCTACAGGTTTTGGGTAGGTGTCTGTGAATTGCAGACCCCTAGTATTTGCATAGCAGCAGCCAGATACCCAATGTGAGGTGTACCGTGTAACTGTTCTCTGCTAGCAAGACATAGTCCCGTGTACCAGTGACAATGACTAGCTATTCAGGGCTCATACTAGTCCTTCAGAACCCTTTTTATAGCATAACAATAAAGAAATATGCATAATGCGTTCGAAATTAAAGTGTTATAAAAATCAGCGTATCAGCGTTCTGGCATCTTACCGTATTTCTGACCTTGGAATACTCCAGTATCATGAACTCATTACTGCAAATATCCGCCTCAAGAGGAAGATAGCAGATACTCCAGCCAAGAGATGGGATCCAGAAGGCCGGTAATACCACTTAGTTTCGGTGAAATCACCTAATACTATGACTGCTCTCAGTGTACAAAAGCACTCTACTGTGGCGTAGTTGTGCAAGTGTGGTTCGGCGTGATCAGAGTTGCCACGCTTAGAGATATCTACTCAAGCTTGGTCTCAAGAGGGGTAAAATCACTTCTATTCGTCGAAGTTCTAGGAAAGTACACCTGTATAGATGCGTAATAGGGTCATCCTTGCTTCTATAAGCTAGGAAATAAGGCGCCAAGGGCTATATGAAGCTGATCTTGGTTCGATCTAAACTGCCTTGAGTGATCTGACTCTCTCTAAGGTAAAACTACAGCACAACTGCCGGAAAACAGCCACCAAAACTGTCTTCTATAAAGCACGCAAGCAAGGAAGCTCAGCCACCAAAACCGAGGCCTTCTCTACGATGCTAAAGTGTAACCCAACTGGTTAAAACACTTCCAGAACGTCACCAAGACGAACTAGTATAAAGTTTCACTAATAGGAGAAGTGTAGAGCAATACACAAAGCCAACAACTTGGTCTTTATCGCGACCTCTCAAGTTCTTGTCTGCAGTAAGATCTCAACTAGTCTTCTCAATAAGGCTAGGGCCTGACTTGGGTAGAGTTCTGATCGGACAATAGCAATCTATTCGTACGATAACCACATACAACGCGTAACGTGCAAGTGGGGGGCAGAATCCTCTGCGGTCCCCGTACATTTGGTGTCCTTTTTATACTGTCCAAGGTGAATAAACTGAATAATAGGTAATCTGAGTCGGAATAACTGCGGAACGAGACGGAAAAGAGATGAAACAGAGTCGGAAGAGAGATACAACGAGAAAATATACATATCAGGGAAATCTATAGGTCACAACGTCCATATATGGCGCACATAGCGTGACGAGCGAGTAGTAACACTCTGTTTTAAGGTACAGGAGTTGAATCCTGGCCGATGGGTAGGCGTTTAGCCTTTATAAAATTTTCTTTTCCATGCGCCAAGCGCTTTTCCACCAATCGGAGGCCTGGCAGGGTCCTCCCGAGCTCCTCATCGCTCAACACCGTTCCTCCACATAACGCCGCCTCTAAATTTTCTTATCCATACCATGTGGACGTGTTCCAATAAGGTATATCAGAGGGAATCCGCTTCCGCCACCGTGACAACGGTTTGAACAGCTTTGCCTCCGCTCCGATCAATAGGTTCCACTTCGGCCGACAGGTCTCTAGACCCTTGCCTTATCCGGCATCGGTGATTTCCGATCAGTTTCCCCCTCTGCCATCAGTCCCGAGTGATGCCCGAGCCAGTATAACTCTTCTGGGTGTATGAAGGGGTAAATTAACTTGTAAGAATCCCTTTGGTGCGTCCGGTAGGTGATCTAGGCGTAGTCCGTAGTGAATTCACTTAAGGACCTTCTCCCTACAGTTTTCAGGAGGTGATTGTACTTCGACAACCACTGGTAGAAGTAAAAGTGGTGGCCAGATACCCATGTGGGGCGTACCATGTACCAGGATCCACTAATATAACCACCTAAAACACCTTCCGTCCAATGACTAGCTATTCAGGGCTCATACTAGTCCTTCTATAACCATTATGCGTTTATGCAACAATAATAAAGTGCAAAACTAGCGTATTTGCGTTCGAAAAAGAAGTGATTAAAGTCAGGTGTATCACCGGAGGAAAGGCTGGGGAAACCTGGATGCTTGCCGGATCATCTATGCTGCTACCGTTCATGGTGAAGACAAGAACGAGGAGTTTTTATATGTTCAATACAAAGGTCCAGGTGCCTCTCGAGTGAGGTTACCTCTCCTTCCAACTCCAACATCATTTATCACGCCACATCTATATAGGCCTACCATCAAGACTTGAAAACCTTTTCTAATGTCAAGTAAGCCGTCCATATTCCTGTTCCCGAGCCCTTCATGAGCTCATGATGTAGAGACGTGAATTGGGTGGAGCTCTTTGGATATATCGCCCACAACTCGTTACCAGCACTCGTTTTCTATGACGGTGAGGCCACGGTTCTTATTTCAACGACTGATCGTGCTGAGCTCATACTCATATACGATAACAGCCCCTGTTCCAGTATCTTGCATATTTGAAAAGAACAGATTCTCGACCATGTTGTACACATATTTCTGTTATGTGAGTTTAAACACTTCAGTCATATTCATCACAATAACTCGTTTGCAGAAGGGATTTGTGCAGGGGTTAGCTAAGGGAACGGTACCTCGTTTTTTCCGGCTCATTCGTCCGACACTAATGAACCAGGTCAATAGTCGCTTCAAGATCTCTGGGTTGACCCGAGGGCTGGATTGCTATGCAAGGGCCCCTTCATCAAACATTCATCTAATGTCGATTATGCGATCCGGGCTGGAACAGATCTCGTACCTTCCAGTAGTGACCGTCCTTTCCTGGACCTCCCGACCTACAATAATCCTAGTCTTCTTTTTCAATGGCTCACTGGAATTCTTACCATCCGCCATATCATCGATGGAATCCGCTGGTCTGCTAAAACAATCCCGGAGTGGCCCAACAACCGAAACGCCAAACTCATCCTCTCGTCGCTCCCTGGCACGATTTATCACAAAACCACTCAAAAAATCATTGTTCAATACCCTGCTGACAGGGAGAGATGGTATTACTACCCTTGGGAGCAGCAGTTTTGCGTACCGGATGCTATGCGAGAAAAAATACTTGTGACGGATGATAGATCAGTATGGTGTGTTTGAAATGGTGTCAAAGTGGTTTTTTAGGCTGATTGGGCATATAGCTTTATGTTGACGCCAGCGGACATTGCCAGCCTCAACTTGTTTGAGTTGTACTACGAGGTGCAGCCTGAGAAGGTGTGGGTTTCCTTTGCGGATTCGTGGCTGTCACAGTCACATCACGTTTTCAACCAGCTTGGGATCGAAGAGAGTGAAAGGGAGGAATATTGTAAGTTTATCACGGTTCTTATCAAAGTACTAGTACTGATTGACATACAACAGCCATTTTGCATGACTTTTTCCTTCATTTTGAACGTGAAAGGGATGAAGAAGGATCACATACATCTGCTAGCATCCCCCCATCAACACTGATATACCTCTTCATCCGACCGGTCCCCAACCTGTCCGACGACGAAAACAGGTGGGATGCTTGGCTGGGAGAGAGGTACTACTGGTCGTACGACTCCGGTGGGAAAGAGGAGATGTCGGAGAATGAGCGGCGGAGGTTGGGCCTTCCGTCATTCGAGACTACCATTGAAGTTTGGCATCATTGGTGGAACCGCTGTGAGGGTACCAGAACGAAATCACTGAAAAACAGTCATTTTGACACTAATTGTTGTGTTCAGAACCGCACTAGTACATCATACTAAGTACTATATGGACTTGGTAGCACTACTAGGAACCTAGTAGTGTGCATATGACAAAGAATAAGATAGGCATGCACTGCGTAGTGAATACTAGCTGCGCGCGCATAGACGTTGATGTCATCGTTAGCCCTATATGATTGCGCTAGGGTACGCGTTGAAACCTGTAGACCGTATCTATACTCTATTACCAGGCTGGGACCTTACAAGGACATGCTACTGTACATGGTAGACTTCCTAGTAGGTCATATGGCTACACTATACTTGCGCTATGGGACATATGAGATGGGATAGTGAATGAGGACCAACTACCAACAGCGTAGAAGGACCCTAGGGGACGAATCAGAGCTATATACCAAATACGGTAGAAGCTGGAGGTGCGAGTCACCTTCGAGAGCAGAGTTACCTGGATTAGAAATGTCCAAGTAACCGGGTCATCGATACGAGGACCATATGGGGGCTTAACAGCTTTCCATATCAATCGGAATATCCCTCGAGCTTCAAGTTGGGATTCCTACTGCTAGTACAGACACTAGTGAGGGACATATAGTCCTATAACAAGGGAACAGATAGGATTCTGTGCCAGGACTGTCCTAGGACATAGAAGATATAATATAGAACTACAAAGGTGCAGAGCCTACCTTCCTTGGATATGAATCCCAAGCGTGTCGGTCGAGATCGGACTCCTAGCAAGTTCCGAGCGGAATAACTATGTCCTAGCACTGATATCTGAAACGTACCATGCGGAACAACGCCTCCGCGCGCCACGTCCTAGCAACCAAAAAGTAATATGACTAGAAGTCCTGCAAAATAATGTCGAATTCCGACCAATATATATCCAAACCTTCCTTTTCTGGTAGATACTTACTTCATATGGACAGAATCCTCTCCTCGTTCTCGTTTCTTGCATAGTTACTATTATTTTATCGTGTCCACTTTCACTTATAGGTAAAATATGTACGCTCGCGGGTATATAAGCAGCAGGGTTTCCCCTAGGAAGCTCCCAAGCAATTACCCCGCTATATACGTAGCCCTAGTGCACCAATAGCAGAGTTCTTGTCTTCTATCGTTGACCATAGAGGTGACGTGTGCTTAGAAAATAACTTAGAAAATAACACCTTGAAAAGCCCTTCTCTATATTGAACTAGAGTCGTGAAATTAAGAACTTTGAGATACCCATAGGACAGAGCTAGTTCATCTAGACTCTTTGATAGGATTGATTGTTTCAGGACTAGTGTGGAGCCCCACTAGATCCCTTTTCACTTGGTGTGGAGCCCCACCAGTGATCGTTAAAGCTTAGTGTGGAGCCCCACTAGCTTATAGGTGGCCTGGTTGTCGTGCTAGTTCAACTAGTGTAATCAGTGCCTTTGGTTGTCGTGCTAGTTCGACTAGTGTAACCATAGCCTTCATAGGAACAATAGGTCTTTACCCTTGTTGGGTTCGATAGGTTATTTTGCATCATAGGAACATATAGGAATAGTTATAGATAGGTTTATAGGTTGGCTCACGTTGTCTTGATCATATCGAGACTATATTATCATATTACATTGTTTCATTTATCGCTCGTACACTTCCCTTGTGTCCTAGTGATTTGTAGACGTTCAACTAGTGTGCTAGTTGATTTCTTGTGTCAATTGTACGGATCCTTTGACAACGTCGAACCCCGCTCGCACAACTTGGCATATTATTTCGCTCGTTCACAAGCGTTTTATAAGCCTCACACCGCGATGCCTACAATGCCATCGAAATGGTCAATCATCACGAAGGCTTCGATTCCACGTCACTGGAACTGGCTAGATTTCTTGATTGTACGATTCTTGAGGTTGTTGGTCGTAGCACACGTTTTGAGGGGGTCGAAATTAGCAGTAAGTCCCACGTACTTTCTTCGACGTACCGCTCTAACAGAACACCCACCGCAAGGCGACGAGACAGGTAATCCGATTGCCACTACGACTAACAGCACGAGTATTGATGCTGAAACTGTTGCGAATGTGCAGTCTGAGGCTTCAGCTGAGGTGCAAGTGCTGGATGTGCATGTCAAACTCGTACCAAAGCCCCCTTCCAGCATTAGGAAAAAGATCCGACGACTAAAGGCAAAGTTTGCTCAATGCTTTAGACATCTAAAGCAGAGCACATCATCATGACAGTGTTTGCATTCCCCTAGTGTTCTATAGGACATTGATTTTTTCTGGTTCACCTTTTTACAACTTCTAGAATTAATGCCAGAGTTAATATAGTTCGAATACCTGCGACATAATACGGAGATTGTGAATGACACTCGACGCTACTAGAATTGGCGACCACCTATTGTGCCCAGGAGTACACGCAACTCTCAACTTATCACCTTTTCATCAATTGACTATCTTTATCCGCCTTGGGTGTCTTCAGACATCCAACGCCTAACACTGGAGGATAATTTACGAAAATTACATGAAATATCTCGTAGTTCACAAAGTAGATTTGTCCTGATGTATCTTCTGTCATTCATAATATCTGGTACAATACAAACACAGTTCTGTACCAAACAATGACCTGCAGCCGATGGTTTTGTGCGCCGTGATTCAATCTCTACTTCCTACAGCAACCGAACAGACATTAGCATTGCCCATTGTACTTTCAGGCTAGAAGGAACGTGGAGGTTAGCCAGCAAATCAATCGAACGAGAAAACACACGACATACCGTCGATATAGGCATCAAATGCCACTCTGAGACTAACACTATCATTCATCACTGTTGAGCGAAACCGGCTGCCAGTTTTGTTGCGGTTCACCTAGTACCCGCTCCTCCTTCCTCCTCGCTACACCCCCAGTTGAGGCCACAGCTGACGTCCGTGTATGTAGCGCAAAACAGGTGGTGCAGGTGTACGCTCGCTCTCTCGAATTCATCGTCTCCCCATTATGCCCTCATTCCATCTTCAATCCATACCCCCACCATACCTCAGCCCACATGGTCTCAACATCCATGGCCAATGTACCAATCCTGACCTGTAACCAGCCCAAACCCGAAGACAGAATGCCCAGTTTGGGAGCTGGGGGTGGATATGGGGGTACGGTGAAGCTGCGGGTGTATCAACACCAAGACCTTGTCTACACCCACATCGCTTCTTGGTAGGACGACTTTGAAGGAATACCCCAGCACGCTAGGTGTTTAGGTTGAGGAATATGGGTTGAAGGGTTGTCGGGTTGTAGTTCAGGTAGGTAGACATCCCCAGTGCTCTTTCTGGGTGCCGAATGGATGAAGCAGGGGGATATTCGGTTGGTGAGGACCCGAAAACTTCGCGAGTATCGGTTCGAAAGAAGGCTACAGGTGCTAGGGTCAGCAAATGGGTAGAAAAAGAATCTAAAAAAAGGTACACACATTGGGCGTTAGCATAAGATTAGTATCCTTCCTCGACGGTCTTTTTTGCCTTGCTACTCGCTCTTCGTTGGCAAGAAACCCATTCTTGGCTCGGTTGGGTGGGGCACAATAACCCACGGGGATAGCAAGATAGGCTGGACGATTTGATGGGATGCGCGAGGGACGAGGTCGAGGAAGTCATGTAGAGGTTGTCTTTCAGCGGAGTCCGAGTTTCCAAGCGATCTGAGACCTTGGGCCAGTTGTCATAGAGAGTATAGAATGTTCATTTTGAGTGTTTGAGTTAGGTAGTCGGGCTGGCGTTGGGTGTGATGTATGTGATGAACGATGTCAAGTCTGTTCATGGCTTGAACGCGTTCTTGCGAGGGAGATAGGGTGTTACTGGGTCAGAGATGCACTGAAATATATTTTTGGTAGGTGTATATGATGAATTGGGAGCTGTTTGCGTAGGAGGAGGAATGAGCAACGATGAAAAACAGAGACAAGAGGTAGTGTACATACCGTGGTCCAGAAATCCAGTAACGACTCGGGTAGTACTTGAAGTCGATTTTGTTGAGCTATTGGCAGGTATGAGAATGGAAAAGGTGAATAGGGAATGGTTGAACGTACATGAACGCATCGAAGGAAGTGATGGTTTGAGAGCAAGCCAAGCACCGTGGCGAAAGCCTTCACCATGACCACCATGATCTCCATCCTTAAAGAGCTCTAGCCTTCCATGCCCATCTTAGTAGGTATGTCTACATATTTTTACATTCCTAGCAGTATGGTTGATCTATCCCTCAGGGTAAAACACACTCAACATCCCGTGTCGATGAGGAAATGTACGTTCCCAACACTGCTTGAACGCGTTTCTGATCCTCTTACCATATCTATAGGTCTTGGTTAGCTGTCAAGTACTCGATAGGCTCTCTGGGTTTCAATTCGTATTTGTTTCAAGGTCGATATCCCATTGCTTCAGGTCTACCTCCGATTACGCTTGAGGTTTACGGCTCAAGGTTCTAACGATATCAACTTTCAAGATCAAGCTAGATTGAGAGGTTCTCTGTGAAGGGGACTACAATACATAACTAAGTAAAGGTACGCTCTACGTCTTAATGATGATGGTTGGATCAGGTAATGGCAGTTGTGGTTCCGCATCCATACGAAGGGTCACGGGCGAAGTATCAGTTGAATGAGAGATGTTGTCTTGTCTTGTGTGAGTTTGAAGCGAAGTTGAAAGTCATCAACGATGGCTATCATGACTCAATTAGCATTAGTTTCTCAACAAAAAACATGGACGGCTCACAATACTGCGCCCATTAAACCTTCAGAATCTTGAGCTGGCTGAAGATAGCATGTTCTTGCGATACCTATGAACACACAAGTGTTCCACGCTTTCATTGGCCATACATCGTACAGCAACTTGAACAATCTCAACGTTCGAAGACTTCAACACGAACCTATATCTTGAATCAGCCCAAGGAACTACAATATCGATTCAAACATAGCTCGCCTGGTGCCGACACTTCATCCTTCATAAGCGTGTTCTTTTGCAGAACACCCAGTATGTTGAAATGCCCAAGGGGATAAACTGCTTGTCTCTTTCTACCAAATATTGCAGCAACAGCTTCTTGGGATAAACCATGCCCAAAAGGATGAATCTTGTGTCTTGGTTCCTTGGAACCAATTTGACCTGCAGAACCCTTTGAGGATAGTGTGCTGTGAGGGTACCAGAACGAAATCACTGAAAAACAGTCATTTTGACACTAATTGTTGTGTTCAGAATTGCACTAGTACATCATACTAAGTACTATATGGACTTGGTATCACTGCTAGTAACCTAGTAGTGCGCATATGACGAAGAATAAGATAGGCGTGCACTGTGTAGTGAATACTAGCTACACATGCATAGACGTTGATGTCATCGTTAGCCCTATATGATTGCGCTAGGGTACGCGTTGAAACCTGTAGACCGTATCTATACTCTATTACCAGGCTGGGACCTTACAAGGACATGCTACTGTACATGGTAGACTTCCTAGTAGGTCATATGGCTACACTATACTTGCGCTATGGGACATATGAGATGGGATAGTGAATGAGGACCAACTACCACAGCATAGAAGAGCCCTAGGGGACAAATCAGAGCTATATACCAAATATGGTAGAAGCTGGAGGTGCAAGTCACCTTTGAGAGCAGAGTTACCAGGATTAGAAATGTCCAAGTAACCGGGTCATCGATACGAGGACCATATGGGGGCTTAACAGCTTTCCATATCAATCGGAATATCCCTCGAGCTTCAAGTTGGGATTCCTACTGCTAGTACAGACACTAGTGCGGGACATATAGTCCTATAACAAGGAAACAGATAGGATTCTGTGCCAGGACTGTCCTAGGACATAGAAAATATAATATAGAACTACAAGGGCATAGAGCCTACCTTCCTTGGATACGAATCCAAAGCATTTCAGTCGAGATCGGACTCCTAGCAAGTTCCGAGCGGAATAACTATGTCCTAGCACTGATATCCGAAACGTACCATGCGGGACAGCGCCTCCACGCGCCACTTCCAAGCAACCAAAAAGTAATATGACTATCAGTCCTGCAAAATAATGTCGAATTCCGACCAATATATACCCAAACCTTCCTTTTCTGGTAGATACTTACTTCATATGGACAGAATCCTCTCCTTGTTCTCCTTTCTTGCATAGTTACTATTACTTTATCATGTCCACTTTCACTTATATGTAGCCCCCATATGGTCCTCGTATCGATGACCCGGTTACTTGGACATTTCTAATCCTGGTAACTCTGCTCTCAAAGGTGACTCGCACCTCCAGCTTCTACCGTATTTGGTATATAGCTCTGATTCGTCCCCTAGGGCCCTTCTACGCTGTGGTAGCTGGTCCTCGTTCACTATCCCATCTCATATGTCCCATAGCACGAGTATAGTGTAGCCATATGACCTACTAGGAAGTCTACCATGTACAGTAGCATGTCCTCGTAAGGTTCCAGCCTGGTAATAGATACGGTCTACAGGTTTCGACACGTATTCTAGCGCAATCATATAGGGCTAACGACGACATCAACGTCTATGCACGCGCAGCTAGTATTCACTACACAGTGCATGCCTATCTTATTCTTCGTCATATGCGCACTACTAGGTTCCTAGTAGTGCTACCAAGTCCATATAGTACTTAGTATGATGTACTAGTGCAATTCTGAACACAACAATTAGTGTCAAAATGACTGTTTTTCAGCGATTTCGTTCTGGTACCCTCACACCAGATGCAAAAAGCCTCAGTGGCAGATCGTCTGAGACCATTGTGATTGCGAGGATACAATGTCGGTTCATGATGGAGGTAGCACAGCTGGATCTCGTTCTTGTAGGTGTCATCTTGGGGATCCATGATTCCTCGCACCTCCTGAATGCCACATAGCCTTCAGTGCTTGGTCTCGGCAAAGCTGAAAACGTGAAATAATGGTTCAGTCTGGGGGAAATTCATCACGGAGCGAGGTTTACACACCTTGCCCAAGATATTCATATTGACGTTTGTGGGTTTGGTAGTTTTCCTTGAGCATTCGAGCTCACAAGAAACTCGGCATGTGCCCTGCCTTCCATCCTGAACCTGTTGTCTTCATAGGTACTCAAGCTCTTCATGTCAACCCAGTTCAGAGCCAGCAATGGTATTACCCAGATGTGCTAGCTAGGGTAACCGGTGGTGTCAGTAACTAAAAGCTGAAGAAAAGGAATGGGTACAGACATGCCTATGCCTGCGTCTTCTTGCCACCTTCAAGAACGACCGATTACGCGTTTGAACAGGGAAATATCCTTCAGAAGAGACATCGTATCGCGCTAAACGTAATTATCAGTAAAAGATGATACCCTAACTCAGAGAATGTTAAAACATACACGTTTAACAATGCACTTTGCTATGATGCTATCGAATCCTGGTTCAACAGCCCAAGGAACCACAGAAGATCCGGAACCGAGGAACAGGCCCAATTTTACACCTTCAAAGCACCCGCACCAAAATCCAACACCTGGCAGCTGCCATCTTCCTGATGGACCTAGTCCTTCGACAACAACTTGTAATTCCTTTTTTCCCAAGTTTGAGGCATTGCCTATACCCCCAACAGTATCAGGGGAATGACCGTAGAACATTCCAAACCCAGATGAGCTGGGAATCCACAAACATGAGATGGAATGAGAGGACGGGATGGAAAGAGTCGGGCTATTGGCCAGGAGATTGATAGAGCGCAAGTTGTTGATATGTTGGAACTGACTTGGGTATCGATGAGGCGGTGTGTTGGATGCAGGACAAAGTTCAGCGACTATTTTTTTGACTGGAAGCCTTGAGCTAGAGCTCTGGAAGATACCACTGTCGAAGGATGTAAGTAAAACACACTGAAGAGGTGAGGAACGAGTGCTTACCCTAGGCGTTATACTCGCTTCCACCCTGCCAACCTCCGCATCCACACTTATCGTCACCAAAATGTCCTGCAAGAGGTTCTTCGTGAGTGATTTGGGTGGATAGGCTGGTTGAAAACAGGAGCGGACCAGGGGTCTTTGGGTTCTGGAGCACATTGGAGGACCGGCGGTCTCCAGATGCGACGACAAGAGTCTATGAGGGAGGACGTTTGAAAAAAGGGGGGAGGAGTACGGGGGAAGCTGCATAGTAGATTCCATGAGAGGTGAAATTAGGGTGTAGGTGCATATTGGGTGCAGGAGTGGAGCTGAGGAAAGATGACAGCTCGTGCTTTTGTGAAAGGAAGTGGGGAACCATGGGTATCATGATACCTTACTAGTAGGGAGTACTAGAGGTTGGATTGATTGAAAGTGTGGGTTGTGTGAGGATGGGTGTCTGGGAAGGGTCCAGAGCATTGTTGGACTAGTAATGCACTGGGTTCAGATTTCCATTTGGTTGGCTATAGGACAGAAACCATTGTCGGAGGTGTAATTGATGATCTGGGCTTGCACTTGAGTAGGAGGAGTAATGAGGAATGATGAAAGTCGTAAAGTGAACAGGGTACATACCGAATTCCACTTATTGTCGTGCCTTGGGGTGTTTCAAACTTGAAGCTAATTTTATTGGGCTGTTTGAAGATGTCAGAGATCAAAACAGTGAGCAAGTGTCAGTTATGTGTACCATTATAGGACTGCCAATAGATGAACATAGTCAGAAGATGGTGGTTTTGAGCAAGGAGCAATTGCCGGTGGCACACTGGACACCCTGCAAGTGACCTCCGACAGCGTCTGACAAGCATCCCAATCCACCATGCATGCATCCTGTCCGACATCACCATAGGTACGCGTTTCTCCATCACATCCCTGGCAACATGCTCGAGCCTTCTCTCAGGGCAACACCACATGACGTGCCATTGACCTTGGTACCCCAACACCCTTCAGTGCTCAGAGTGGGGATTTGCAGGCTGAGTAACTAAAGAACAGGTGTGTTTTTAACCCTTTGCTTCATTCCTTGCTTTCACAATGTCGTCATCTCCTAGACCTTGACCAGCCTCAATATCAGGATTCAGATATGCATGCCACAGCCTTGGTCACCCTACGAAATCAAAATCCTCAATCTTCAACACATGCATTGCTCTACTCCCTTTCTACATGCACTAGAACCAAAGGCTACATTCTAGACCTACCTCCAGAGCCCACACTGCCTCTCCGTTCTCACTATCCCGGCACTATCTCAAAACTATGCCCTGTATCCCAGCCTGCCAAACTCAACATCCCACACCTATACCCACACACCAAGCATAACCACAGCTCCTGCCCATCCATCCCAGCACTCTCTGCCACTACTGGCCACAATTTCACACCTACACTTATTACCGAACCTAAACCCAAGCCTTGAAAACTCAATCAACGATTACACACACATGCATCCAAGTCAGAAGCGCCGATAAAGATGGCCCATAGGCTATTGGAGCTTCTGGTGATGTAGGGCTATATGGATAGGTGATAGCTTGGATTTATGTGCACACATGGAACAATTGGGCCTCCCTAGCACTGGTACCAGTTGTGTCAAGTACCATTCGTGATCTTCATCTGTCACAGATATAAAAACTGTATTAATTTACACTAGCACTACGCTCAGAAAGTGTACTTGGGATAGTTGGGCAAATAAAAATAGAGTAATGTGACACAGAATATAATAGGAATGCAAACAAGAACATTTAATATGGCCTTTGCTTTTGACATCCAAAGCGCAGAGTGACCTTGGCCGTCATCCGTCAAACCCATGATTTCCTGAAGGTGGCAAAGGGTTTTGAATGCACGTCCACGGTAGGGCTGAGCTGGGCATCTATGGGAGCTTCAGCAGCAACATTCCCGCTCTCAGGGTTGCTTGGAATGCTGACCGCATCTTCCACTTCCGCATCTTGGGAACGAAATGTGTTTAGAGTTATACATCAATGGAAGGACAAGGGAACTCACCATGATTCTGAACCTCCTCAAAATGCCCATCAACAACTTCGAGGATTGTACACCCAAGAGATTGTGCCAAATCCATCGATGTGGGATCAAACCCTTCATGATGATTGAGCATCTTGATCGCATCATGGGCATCACGATCCCACCACCAATGTGAAACACTGATGGCAGTCTTGAATGGCGGAAGGCCCAACCTCCGCCGCTCACCCTCCGACATCTCCTCTTTCCCAGGGGAGTCAAATGACCAGTAGTACCTCCTTCCTCCCAGCCAAGCATCCCACCTGTTTTCATCATCAGAGGGGCGGGGTACCGGTTGGATGAAGAGGTATACCGGGGTGTCAGTGGGGGTGTCAATGGGTGTATGTGATTCTTCTTCATCCTGTTCCTGGTCAAAGTAGAGGTAAAAGCGACTGAAATTAGCTGTACATCAATCAGTACTGGCACTCTGACAAGAACCACAATAAACTCACAATACTTCCCCCATTCACCCTCTTCAATCCCAAGCTGGCTGAAAATCCCATGTGCCTGTGACACCCACAAATCTACAAAGGAATTCCACACCCCCACAGGCCACAAATTGTAACGTAATTCAAATGACTGGACACTGGCAATGTCTGCTGGCATCAACATAAACCTATACCCCCAATCAGCCCAAATAAACACTTTGACACCATTTCAAACGCACCTCACAGTTCCATCATCCATCACAAGCATGTTTTCTTGCATAGCATCTGGTACGCAAAACTGCTCCTTCCAGGGGTAGTAATACCATTGATATCTGTCTCCTGGGTAGTGAGCAATAACCTCTCGAGTTGTTCTGTGGTAAATTGTGCCAGTGAGAGATGAGAGGATGAGTTTGGTGCCTTCATTGTTGGGCCACTCTGGGGTTGCTCTGTGAGACCGGCTGATTCCTCGGATGATATTGTGTATGGGAAGAATTCCAATGAGGTAGTGAAAAAGAAGGTCGGTGTTGTTGTAGGTCTGGAGGTCGAGGGAATGATGATCACTACTGGGAAGTTTGAGAGTTGCCCCTGCCCAGACCTTGTAAATGGTAATGGAGGAATCCTCGACATATGGCCCTTTGCATAACATGCCAGTCCTTGGTTCAATCCAAAGCTCGTCAAGAAGCTAAAAGCTTGGCTTGAGTATTGAGGGCTTATCCAAGATGGGCAGGCGCACTGTTTGGGGGTCTATTCCTTGCACTAGGCTAGCCTATAGAGAGGAGATGATTATTGTAACAAGTAGAGAGAAAAATAGAACATACGTAGCTGAAATATGTCTGTAAAAGTGTCGAGAACCTGTTCCGTTCAAATACATGCGACACCGGCACGAGTGCTACACACAAATCAGTGCAATCCTATCATGAGGGTATCACTCTTCTCACCATCATAGAACACAAGTGAGGGTATAACACTTGAGCTACTGTAGCCAAAAAGCTGGACATAGTTGATATTCCTGAAATATAAACTGTGAGCTTTGAAAGGCGCATAATCAGCTAGCTAACTTGACAGCAGAGAAGGCCTTTAGATCTTGCTTATAGACCTATGCAAATGGAGAGCAGTCAGCGCCGGTGAATATGGGAATGAGAAGCAACCTCACCTGAACAGCGTCAGAACCTGTGTACTGAACATGTAAGAATTCTTCTTCCTTGTCTTCACCGCGAATGGTAGCAGCATGAATGATTCGACGGGCATCCAATTTTTTCCAGCCCGTGTTGTCCACTTCACTCTCTGCAATCTTCCGCCTGAGTTGTATATTCCCCGTCTTGAGTTCTTGATACTGAAGCATGTATTTCAGCATTATGAACACAACCAGAATTCGTTGACATACCTGAGCTAGAGTCTCCAACTGTCCCTCTTGGCTCGGATCCATGAGATGTAGCGAACCTCTCCGGGCAGCACCTAAGCCATGATTGTGCTGATTACCCGCAACAACTGAAAAGGTTCCGCCGCTAATAGTAATATGGGAACATCCTTCGAACGACATGGGGAAGATGGTGGCCGAGGGTTAAGGTGCGCCAGTGCGTGTAGAACGCATGTTCACCTCCCACACAGCAGTCGGACATTGAGCGCGTGAATGAATGATATCGATTGGAACTGAATGGGAGTGAGTCATGCCGCACGGCGAACATAAAAAAATATCACTTACAGCATCTGTGGACAGCTTCGAACAAGCGCCTCGAGATTATGATCAACAGTCACGGTGCTGCGGAATGGGCACAATCACATTCCTGGGTGTCTTGGTCGCCAGGTAAAGGAAAAGAAAAGAAGTGGCACGAACACCTTGCCTGGGATATCATTCTGAAACCGACGGCGTAGAGGTAATCCCAGATTGGTCGAAGGACGTAGAGCGGGTGCTTATGGTTGGACTGGAAACATTGCTGCTACAGGCAGCACACCATTAGTGAAAGGTCTGGAAAAAGGAAATTAGAAAATCCTCACCTCGCGATCGTCCTTGAACTGAAGCATCATCCAGGGCAGCGTCTATGCTCAACCGGACCTTCAATTTCCGAATCTCGCGGCGCTTTTGAGTACCCAGTTAGATTACCTCGTATCGTTAGAGGCATCTCAACTTGCAATGAGGACATTTTCGTTAGGCTGGTCGACTGGCTGGGTAGGTGTTTTATATCCGGATGTCGGTGACACATTCCTAGAACCTTATTCGACTGCGGAACTGAATATTTGAATGTCCCAGTAACCACTCAGGTTAATGAAAGACGCGTCTCTGGTTGATAATGGATCATTGGCAGCCTTTGGTGCAAAGCATTATCTTGAACTTTTCAAATGGAATGGGGCTCTACTTTCCGGGCGTGCTGGAACTAGGATGAGACGAGAAGATGTCAATATGTTTAGCCTTGTCGATATGAAATCTGCTACTATTGTCTTCTCTCGTTCCCAAGTACTGGGCATCCTAAGTTCTCCCATTGACTTCGACACCTGTCTTCACACTTTGGCGGGCTTGGTAAGGTTTGGTAGGAGTCTGCACTAATAGCTAGGGCGAGCGACAAAACGGTGGTTTTGTACCGAGCGTTTTGTGTACTCCGTAAGATATATCAATCGAACCATGCCTCGAGCGTGACAGAGGGCACCCGAACTGTCGAACACCATGCATATCGCCAGATATACCTAGAAGAAACGCAAGAGTTAGACCATGAAAGGCTCAACTAAAACAACACCTACCAATCCCATTCCGACTCAGCACGCTCCACACAAAAGATATCGTTCAAAATTGATGCGGGCGTTGAAATGTTGAAGAACCGGCGTCGCCGCAGATCGTCATGCAAGGGCAGCAAACCCAATCTTGAGATCCTCCGCATCAAGCCCGAGTTCCTGGCTATAGAACGAGTATGAGCCGTAGAACAGTAGTAGATCGCAAAAACTCACCGCCCTTGAGAGAACTTGGCTCATTCCTGCCAATGAACCTTCACCAGTCTGAGAAGCAAGGTTAGCGCGATCCTCCAAATAGAATATTATGAACATTTACCTAGCAGTGTATAGTCTCTCGATGTAGTGTAGTATAGCCTACTCCACCAGCCCCGTTCTATCCTTGTACATCTTCTTCAACATGAACATGTCCGTTGGCTCTGACGTCTTTGCTTTCGGGCAATGAGATTTCAAGCTGTCGAGTGCCGTGCTGGTTGGAACGACAAGATATCAGTAACAGGAGACCTATCACGTTAGAAGTAGACATACCGATAACCGCCACGTTGATACCTCGCGCATCTTCGGGTTCTCCTTTCGAACTTTCGTTCCTTCTCGGATTTGGTGGTGTTGACCGGCCAATCCAAAGAAAGATACGTTCGCCGGTATCGAGCCAGAGGCAAAAGTTTTCGTTCCTCGCGCTAAACACAAGGATCAGCAAAAAGAAGCGTTGTCTAGAGGCCAAACAAGACATCCCAAAAGACATCCATTCTAGGACTGTCTCCCTAACCCTCGGCACCATCACCACCACCAACCAACTTGACACGCTTCCACCCCATCGCGAAGCTGATACTTGTGTGGTTGCTCCAAAGGGGATGAAGTAGAGTGGCATCGACTAGCCGAAGTGAAAGCATGTCAGCTGTAGGATTCGAGCAGGTAGAAGGACGTCTCTCTGCTGCTCCGTTGTAAGGTTCAGCGTACAAATTGGGTGTCGACCTTGAGAATCATCGAACGTTTGGCGTTCAATAGGCCAGGAGATAATGATGGCCGATGAATCCATAAGGCACGGCGCGCCGGCTGATATGTGTGCGAGTTCGCAACTTGAGGTTACACCTGGGCCTCGGAGCACGAACACCAGATTCTTGCAGTCGCGAATCGGGGCTTGGTGTAGTTGTGAATTCTACGACTTTTGCACCTTTCCGACCTTAGGCAACGTCTAGGTCCGAAATTTGCCTCGGCTGGTTGTACCACCAAGGAAAAGGCATGCAGCCTAGACGAGTAGAATGGCCTGGAACCCGAGCTCAAGCTCGAGGGATGCTTTCGAAGTACGAGATACGGAAGAAGTGGGCTGAGAGGTATGATGGGAGCGGGATACTGCTGCCTAACCAAGATGGTTGCGTGTCGAAGAGGTATGGATGCAGTGTGGTAGCATAACAGCGAGAAGAACGAAGGACGTTCATGAGTTCGCCAGTTCCATTGGAACGGTAAAGCTGGGGCTTTGCAAGGTCATCGTTGTTGTGGCTGATACGATGTCAGTAAGGCACGTTCCAAAGTCAGGGATCAGAAGCGCTCACCCTGCATGATACGGTAGAATCAACGAAGCCAGATCAACCGTAACTTACGCCACAGAGCCTGTTGGATCCAAGCCTTTCGTTACCGCGGTACTCCCATGAGGACATCCACGACTGTGGAATATACAAGACGAGACCCGATGGCTGGCGCGAGCAAAGGGAGTGAACGGAACTCGTAGTGCGGTATGAGGGCAATATATGAGAAAGAAGATCGGGGGTGTCGTGAAGAGGCTTGTCCTGTGGAGTCTTGAGAGGTGGGGACGGGAAAAGTGTAGCGTGAGGACTATAGGATGCAGGCGGCAGAGCGTAGGCGACCGGACGCGTTGTAATGGGGGTGGTAGGCAGAAATGAGAAGTGTAGAGCCTATGTCGCGTGGGTAACGCAACCGGGGGCTAGTCTTGTTGGCTGGGGTTGTGTGGAGGCTACTGTAGTGGTTTGAGTGCTAAGAAACTAAAAACGGGTCGGGAAGGTGTCGAGGGGCGCTTTTGAGAAGTGTAATGGAGGATAACACGTCTTCGGAGGTACAAATGGCGTTCTGAGCTTGTGATTACCTAGGAGGAGCCATGAGTGAAGATGAAAAAATGTAGAGTAGCGTACATACCAAAATCCTGAGGGCATGCCTTGAACGATTTGGACGTGTAGTCGATCCTTTTGGAATGCTGGAAAGTAGATCAGATCGAATAAATACCCAAAGAAAACGGTTGAGCATACCTCTATAGGCTTGCAGATATGAACACCGTTTGAACGAGGTGGTCGTTTTTGAGCAGAAAAGTGCCGGCGGCGAAACGCTTACACTTCGACCACTTTGACCCTTTTCCTCACCCATCTAAGGATTCCGATCCAGCATATCCTACACTTTTCCCATGTCACAATAGGTACGTACTCTTCGTTCTACATCCCCAGCAGCACACTCAATCCATTGCGCAGGACAAAACTATACATCATGTCTTCGACCTCGTTACTCTAACCTGTTTCGGTGCTCACAAGAGAGATCTCGCAGCATGAATGACTGTGAAAAGGTACACTTCAAACGCTCCAGCTCATATCCCACTCTCATAGCCTCCACACTGTCTAGTTCTTGCCCTCAAAGTACTCAACACGCTCCCTCACGCGTACTACTCCCATAGTCCCAAATCTACCATGCTCCTTGAAACTATGCTTGGAGCTACGCTCGGTACTGGAGTTCTTCGAAGAAGACAAGTGGTGAAGACCACGATCATTCGACCAACGACGATACCTCCAAGACTGAAGGTACGGCCTTCCTACTCCAGTCCTGTAGCTGATCTCACCATCTAATTTCATAGTTTCAAAACATCTACCTCAGGCTCAAGGTCACGGGGTAGTAGAGGCGCATAGAGCATTTGGAAGACAAGGAAACGTCGTTTTAGTCTTTTTTTCTGTCTAAAACGACGCTTCCTTGTCCTCCAAACGCTCTGTGTGCCTCTACTAATCCCCGCTCTTGAGGTGGATGTTTTGAAACCACAAAATTAGACGGTGAGATTCAGCATGACACTGGTAGAAAGGGTGTATCTTCAGTCTTCGAGGTATCGTCGTCGGCCTAATGATTGTGGTCTTCACCACTTGTCTTCGTCAAAGAGCTCCAGTAGTGAGCGTAGCTCCAAGCATAGGTTTCAAGGAGCATGGTAGATTTGGGATTATGGGAGTAGTACGCGTGAGGGAGCGTGTTGAGCACTTTGGGGGCAAGGACTAGACGGTGTGGCTATGAGAGTGGGATATGAGCTGGAGCGTTTGAAGTGTGCCTTTTCACAGTCATTCATGCTGCGAGATCTCTCTTGTGAGCACCGAAACAGGTTAGAGTATCGAGGTCGAAGACATGATGTATAGTTTTGTCCTGCGCAATGGATTGAGTGTGCTGCTGGGGATGTAGAACGAAGAGTACGTACCTATTGTGACATGGGAAAAGAGTAGGATATGCTGGATCGGAATCCTTAGATGGAGGAGGAAAAGGGTCGAAGTGGTCGAGGTGGAAGCGTTTCGCCGGCCGGCACTTTTCTTCTCAAAACGACCACCTCGTTCAATGGATGTTTGTCTCTGCGAGTCTAGAGGTATGTTCAACTGTTTTCTTTGCGTCGTTATTCGATCTAATATACTTTCCAGCATTCCAAAAGGATTGACTGCAAGTCCAAATCATCAAAGGTATGTCATTGAGATTCTGGTATGTACGCTACTCTACATTTTTTCATCTTCACTCATGGCTCCTCCTAGGTAATCACAAGCTCAGAACGCCATTTGTACCTCCGAAGACGTGTTATCCTCCATCACCGTTCTCAAACACGCCTCTCGACACCTTCCCAACCCGATTTTTAGTTCCTTAGCACTCAAACCGCTACAGTAGCCTCCACACAACCCCAGCCAACAAGACTAGCCCCCAGTTGCGTTACCCACGCGACATAGGCTCTACACTTCTCATTTCTGCCTCCCACTCCCATTACAACGCGTCCGGTCGCCTACGCTCTGCCGCCTGCATCCTATAGTCCTCACGGTGCACGTTTCCCGGCCCCACCTCTCAAGACTCCACAGAACAAGCCTCTTCACGACACCCCCGATCTTCTTTCTCATATATTGCCCTCATACCGCGACTATGAACTCCTCCAAGCACTACGAGTTCCGTTCACTCCCTTTGCTCGCGCCAGCTATCGGGTCTCGTGTTGTATATTCCACAGTCGTGGATGTCCTCATGGGAGTACCGCGGTAACGAAAGGCTTGGAGATAAAAGGCTCCGTGGCGTAAATTACGGTTGATCTGGGTTTGTTGATTCTACCGTATCATGCAGGGTGAGCGCTTCTGATCCCTAACTTTGGAACGTGTCTTACTGACATTGTATCAACCACAGCAACGATGACCTTGCAAAGCCCCAGCTTTACCGTTCCAATGGAGCTGGCGAACTCATGAACATCCTTCGTTCTTCTCGCTGTTATGCTACCACACTGCATCCATACCTCTTCGACACGCAACCATCTTGGTTAGGCAGTAGTATCCCGCTCCCATCATACCTCTCAGCCCACTTCTTCTGTATCTCGTACTTCGAAAGCATCCCTCGAGCTTGAGTTCGGGTTCCAGGCCATCCTACTCGTCTAGGCTGCATGCCTTTTCCTTGGTGGTACAACCAGCCGAGGCAAATTTCGGACCTAGACGTTGCCTAAGGTCGGAAAGGTGCAAAAGTCGTAGAAGTCACAACTACACCAAGCCCCGATTCGCGACTGCAAGAATCTGGTGTTCGTGCTCCGAGGCCTAGGTGTAACCTCGAGTTGCGAACTCGCACACATATCAGCCGGCCGGGCGTGCTTTATGGATACATTGGCCATCATTATCTCCTGGCCTATTGAACGCCAAACGTTCGATGATTCTCAAGGTCGACACCCAATTTGTCCCCTGAACCTTACACGGAGCAGCAGAGAGACGTCCTTCTACCTGTTCGAATCCCACAGCTGACACGCTTTCACTTCGGCTAGTCGATGCCACTCTACTTCATCCCCTTTGGAGCAACCACACAAGTATCAGCTTCGCGATGGGGTGGAAGCGTATCAGGTTGGTTGGTGGTGGTGATGGTGCCGAGGGTTAGGGAGACAGTCCTAGAATGGATGTCTTTTGGGATGTCTTGTTTCACCTCCACACAATGCTTCTTTTCGCTGATCCTTGCGTTTAGCGCAAGGAACGACAACTTTCACTTCTGGCTCGATACCGGCGAACGTATCTTTCTTTGGATTGGCCGGTCAACACCACCAAATCCGAGAAGGAACGAAAGTTCGAAAGGAGAACCCGAAGATGCACGAGGTATCAACGTGGCGGTTATCAGTACGTCTACTCCTAACGTGATAGGTCTTCCGCTACTGATATCTTGTCGTTCCAACTAGCACGGCATTCGATAACTTGAAATCTCATTGCCCGAAAGCAAAGACAGAGCCAACGGACATGTTCATGTTGAAGAAGATGTACAAGGATAGAACGGGGCTGGTGGAGTAGGCTATACTACACTACATCGAGAGACTATACACTGCTAGGTAAATGTTCATAATATTCTATTTCGAGGATTGCGCTAACCTTGCTTCTCAGACTGGTGAAGGTTCATTGGCAGGAATGAGCCAAGTTCTCTCAAGGGCGGTGAGTTTTCGCGATCTACTACTTCTGTTCTACGGCTCATACTCGTTCTATAGCCAGGAACTCGGGCTTGATGCGGAGGATCTCAGGATTGGGTTTGCTGCCCTTGCACGACGATCTGCGGCGACGCTGGTTCTTCAACGTTTTAACGCCCGCATCAATTTTGAACGACATCTTTTGTGTGGAGCGTGCTGAGTCGGAATAGGATTGGTAGGTGTTGTTTTGGTTGAGCCTTTCGTGGTCTAACTCTTGCGTTCTTTTAGGTATATCTGACGATATGCACGGTGTTCGACAGTTCGGGTGCCTGCTGTCGCACTCGAGGCATGGTTCGATTGATATATCTTACGGAGTACACAAAACGCTCGGTACAAGACCACCGTTTTGTCGCTCGCCCTAGCTATTAGTGCAGACTCCTACCAAACCTTACCAAGCCCGCCAAAGTGTGAAGACAGGTGTCGAAGTCAATGGGAGAACTTAGGATGCCCAGTACTTGGGAACGAGAGAAGACAGTAAGCAGATCTCATATCGACAAGGCTAAACATATTGACATCTTCTCGTCTCATCCTAGTTCCAGCACGCCCGGAAAGTAGAGCCCCATTCCATTTTAAAAGTTCAAGATAATGCTTTGCACCAAAGGCTGCCAATGATCCATTATCAACCAGAGACGCGTCTTTCATTAACCTGAGTGGTTACTGGGACATTCAAATATTCAGTTCCGCAGTCGAATAAGGTTCTAGGAATGTGTCACCGACATCCGGATATAAAACACATACCCAGCCAGTCGACCAGCCTAACGAAAATGTCCTCATTGCAAGTTGAGATGCCTCTAACGATACGAGGTAATCTAACTGGGTGCTCAAAAGCGCCGCGAGCTTCGGCAATTGAAGGTCTGCTTGAGCATAGAAGCTGGGCTGCTTTGGATGATGGAGCCTTGCATGCTTCAGTTCAAGGACGATTGCGAGGTGAGGATTTTCTAATTTCCTTTTTTCCAGACCTTTCACTAATGGTGTGCTGCCTGTAGCAGCAATGTTTCCAGTCCAGCCATGAGCACCCGCTCTACGTCCTTCGATCAATCTGGGATTACCTCTACGCCATCGGTTTCAGAACGATATCCCAGGCAAGGTGTTCGTGCCACTTCTTTTCTTTTCCTTTACCTGGCGACCAAGACGCCCAGGAACCCGATTGCGCCTATTCTGCAGCACCGTGATCGTTTATCATAATCTCGAGGCGCTTTTTCTTTCATGTTCGCCGTGCGGCATGACTCACTCCCATTCAGTTCCAATTGATATCATCCTATTCTCGCGCTCAACGTCCGACTGCTGTGTGGGCACAGCTTTGGGGTGAACATGTGTTTTACATGCACACATCTTAACCCTTAACCACCATCTCCCCATGGCGTTCACAGGGTGCTCCCATGTTACTATCTATGGCGGGGTCTCTTCAGCCGTTGGAGGTGATCAACACAACCAAGGAAACGTAGTGCGAGTAACAGAGGGAGAGTTGACGGCTTTAGCTCAGGTATGTTGATAGATTGCTGGCATATGTCTCGTTTTTCTGACGTTGAAACACCTCAGTTTCATGAACTGAAAGTGGCGAATATCCGTCTCAAACGAAAGATTGGGGAAACCACGGTGGTAATAGCAGATAAAAGAGGCTGGATAAAAGAAACCCTGAACGCTCGTCGAACTCTCCACGCTGTTAGCATCCGCGGAGAGGATAAAGATGAAGAGTTTTTACATGTTCAGTATAGCGGCTCTGACGCTATTCGAGTAAGGATACTCTTATTTTCAATTCTAACATTGCTGATCACCCTGCATCTGTATAGGCTTACGAGCACGATCTCAAAACCTTTTCTACTGTCAAGTGAGTAGTCCATATCCCTGTCCTCGAGTCTTCCATGTACTGATAAAGATGCAGAGACGTAAACTGGGTGGAGCTTTTTGGCTATATTGCTTACAACGCATTACCAGCACTCGTTTTTTACGACGGTGAGGCTGAGGATTCTCGCCTGTAACAGAACTATGCTTATCTTCGTCCACGATGCAGCACTTGTACCGGTGTCGCACATACTTGAACGAAATGGCTTCTCGTCTATATTGGAAATGTATCTTTGCTATGTGTGTTGAAACTGTGTCTATATCTGTTTGCCTGTTCTGACTTTTCTGTATCCAGTCAGCAACAACACAAGGGGTGGTTGCGGAAACAGTATGTCAACTCCTTGAAATACCAACTTGATTCTCACAATTGAGCTTTTAGCGGTTTCGTGAACTATGGATCAATCCCCAAAATGGCACGTTTCACCAAGGGCCCTATGTGGCTGATTCATCCAACCTAAATTACAATGTTTGGACTTGGTCAGGTCTCGCACTTCCTGGTAGTGATCATCCTTCCCTAGACCTCCAGACCTACAACAGCACCAGCACTCTTTTCCAATACCTCATTGGAATTCTTCCTGTATGCAATATCATCCAAGGAATCCGCTTCTCCAACAGTGGAACCTCAGAGTGGCCTGACAACAAAGACACCAAACTCATCCTCTCATCTCTCCCTGGCACAATTTACCACAGAACAACTCGAGAGGTTATCACTCGCTACCCGGGAGACAGAGATCAATGGTATTACTACCCCTGGAAGGAGCGGTTTCGCGTACCGGATGCTATGCGAGAAAACATGCTCATGATGGATGATGGATCAGTGAGGTGCGTTTGAAATGGTGTCAAAGTGGTTATTTGGGCTGATTGGGGGTATAGGTTTATGTTGACACCAGCGGACATTGCCAGCATTGAGTCATTTAGGTTATATTACGATTTGCAGCCTGGGGGTGTGTGGGATTCCTTTGCAAATTCGTGGGTGTCGCAGGGACATGGGATTTTCAGCCAGCTTGGGATTGAAGAGGGTGAATGGGGAGAGTATGGTGAGTTTATTGTGGTTCTTGTCAGAGTGCTGGTACTAATTGATACCCACCAGCTATCCTAGACAACTTTTACCTCTACTTTGAACGGGAACAGGATGAAGAAGAATCACATACATCCACTGACACCCCCACCGACACCCCGGTATACCTCTTCATCCGACCGATCCCCTGCCCCTCCAATGATGAAAACAGGTGGGATGCTTGGCTGGGAGGGAGATGGTACTATTGGTCGCTTGACTCCACTGGGAAAGAGGAGATGTCGGAGGATGAGCGGCGGAGGCTGGGCCTTCCGTTGTTCGAGACTTCTATCACAGTATGGCATGATTGGTGGGATCGCAACGCCCATGATGTGATTGAAATGCTCAATCGTCACCAAGGCTTTGATCCCTTGTCATTGGATCTGGCCCGATCTCTTGGGCATACAATTCTCAAAGTTGTTGGTCGTAACACGCGTTTTGAGGAGGTTGAAAATGATGGTGAGTTTCCCTGTTCTTCCTTTGATGTACCACTCTAACACAGAACGTTCCCAAGGTGATGAGACTTTGGCTATCGACATTAGTGTTGGGTTGGCCCATCCATTCACACTTCCATCGGAATTCGAGGAGAGGATGCGATGGATCCGCGCATATCACTCGTTGTTTTCAGGCCATACAAGAGTATCATCAAGCAAGAATAGCCCGTGCTCAGATGGACCAGATATTGCAGATGTCGATTGAGGTGGTGCACTGAAATGTTACATAGATCAACATTCTTGTTTACATGTTCTGTGTTGCATTAATCTATTTTGATTGGCCTAAATATCATGTGTACACCTTCTAAGTAGTGTAAAAACAGTTTTTATACCCGCCGGCGTGGCAGACGAAAATTGTGAATGGCATTTGACGTGACTGGTACCCATGGTGTAGTTGTTCCTGTCTGTGTACGCAAATCTAACCTGTCACTCTTTGGTCAAGACCCACATCCCCAGAAGCTCTAAAGTAATAGCCCGTAATCCATCTTTATCGACACCCCTGACTTGGATACCTGCGTGCGCAATCGTTCCTTGAGTTTTTGGGGCTTGGGTTTAGGTTTGGCAATTTGCGTAGCTGTGAAATCGTTGCTAGCGGCGGAGAGTGCTGAGTCGGATGGGCAGGAGCCGTGGTTATGCCTAGTGTGTGGGTATGGGTATGGGATGCTGAGTTTGGCAGGGGATACAGGGCATAGTTTTGAGGTAGTGCCGAAATAGCAGGAATGGAGAAGTGGTGTGGGCTCTGGAGGTGGGACTGCAATGTTGCTTTTGGTTCTAGTGCAGGTAGGGAGGGGATAGAGTGATGGATATGTCAAAGATCGAGGATTCTGATGTCGTAGGGTGACCGAGGTTGAGGCATGCGCATCTGAATCCTGATATTGAGGCTGGTCAAGGTCTAGGTGGTGATGACGTTGTGAGAGCAACAAATGAAGCAAAGGGATGAAAACACACCTTTTCTTTATTTACTCAGCCTACAGAATCCCCACTCTGAGCACGGAAGGAAGTTGGGGCATCGAGGCCAAAGGCATGATGCGTGGTGTTGCCCTGAGAGATGGGCTGAGCATGCTACCAGGTATGTAGGTTGAAAAGGACGTACCTATGGCGGGGTCAGATAAGATGAGTGTATGGTGGATTGGGAATGTTCAAGGAGCATTGGCTGGACAAGAGGTGGTGGTCAAAGTGGAAGCGTCCGGCGCTTCTCTTCTCACAATGACCACCTCCTTCAACGCGTTCATCTCAGTGGGCATAGAAAGGTAAGATCAAACTTTCTGTATACTGCTCTTAGATCTAACATACCTTTCAGCAACTCAGCAAAATCGAATCCAAGATACAATAGAATTATCCACGGCATGACTGTCGGTATGTTAACTACTCTCGCCGTTTTTCGCCGTCACTCATCGCTCCTCCTAGGCAATAACAAGCCCCAAAATGCCATCTAAACCTTTGAAGACATATTCTTTTCATGGATAGCCCAAAAGCTTTCCATCACCTTTCCAAACGCGCTCCTCGACACCACGTCGACCCCATTCCCTTTCAGTCCAAGCTCAAATCGTTATAATACCTCAACCGCCTCAGCTAGGCTGCAATTTTCCTCCTCCCGCGATATGCGCTATACACATCCTTTCGAGCCTCCCATTTGCATTGTAATGCGTTCAGTGACCCGTGGTCGGTCCCTACACCCTAGTCCCAATACTACACGTTTCCCGTGCCCACCTCGCAAAACTCCGCGCAATGAACATCTCCGCGACGATCCCAGCCTACTTCTCCATATATGGCCCTTCCTACCGCAACCGAGAATCCCAAGCATCCACGGTTACACCTACTCCCTTTGCTCACGATGACGCTAGCTGTCGAGCCTTGTTCCATGCCTTTCGCCAAATCGCGAGTGCATTCACGGTGGTGCATGGGGTGACGATAGGGTTTGGATACAAGAATGGGCATGGTAGAATCGATGGTCACGCTGGCTTGCTGGTATGACACCGTTGGGTAAGTACACACTATCCTCCACTTTTTCGACGTGTCTTACTGACATGGGATTATCTACAGTGGCAATGAAACCTAGCTCAAGTCCCATCCTAGCCATTTTTTTGAACTGGCAAGCTTGAAAAAACCGTTCTTTCCTGTCGCCTGCACACCTGCCTTCCTCGATGTCCAAACGTCCACTCTCCGCCCCCCTACCGCCTCGTAGCCCTACTCATCCTCCAGTTCCATACCCTAAGCTCATCATGAGCTGCATAAGGGTTCCCGGGGCATTCCGCCTACCGACGCCTCCATGTCCCCTTCTTCGGCTCCGTATATCTTGAAGGATACACGCCCCCAGCTTCACCTTCACCCAAGCCCCAGCTCTAATCCTCGTTCACTCAACGAATAAGGCCGTTTAGCCTTGTCTGTGCCAAGTTTCCCCAGTGGAACTGGCGGTTATCCTTATCAACACGATACATCGCGGAATATCGTTCGAGTACGTGACCATACGCCCACATAGGCTGTCATTGGAGGGGGATATACTTGGTCGGGCTTGGATGAGGATAAAGCTTGGGGCAATTGGGAAGCGCTATTCTCAGCGTCTCAGTGGGTACTCTTTTCTTTTGTTCTGCTCCCGACTGATGTTGATGTTGTTTCATGTACAGGAAGAACAAACAATCCTCAGCAGCGCGAAGAATTCCTCACCACCGTTCTTGAAGATACCCAGGATTTGTATGCAACTCGAGGTTGCAGTTCCGACTGCGAGAAAGATACCTACCTCGCTACCTCGCTACCAGATCTTAACACTACGTATACCGGTGGTCGGTTTTCCTGTGGAATGATGGTATCCCATATAGTACGGACTTTCATGCTATCCATTCGACAACTCCGCATCTTATACAGTACACGCATGTTCCTTGTTGACTCTAGACTTTAGTACATACGAGTATACCTCTACCTGATAACATGCCATTATGTAGTCCGATACACACGTTCAAGAGAGAACCGTGACCTTTCGAATGCACCAAAACTTTTGCTCCCAGCCGCGTTTTAGAATAGTTGATACCAATGTCCATATGCAGTAAACATCCTTCCCTATATGGAAGGAGAGAACAGCATGAGCATCTCGACGACCAGCTCGTAGATTGATATGCTACTCACCGAGGTCTTTGATCCCTTCTTCCAAGGATCTCTCGAGTCTTAATCGCGACCCTCAACACCTATCTCCTAACGTCCCAGTCGAACGTTGATATAGCATCCAAAACCTTGCATCCAACATTGGAGGATGGGCAAGAGCTTGCAGGGGTGACAGGCAGTTGTCGAGATCCATGAATGCTAGGACATTCATCGCAGAGGGGAGCAGGGTGTGTTCGTATCCGCGGGTTTGAATTTGAGGTGCGTTGGGAGTGAGGCTAACATTCAGAGTGAGTAAAAGTCGTGCATATGAGAGAATGAAGTTCACCTTGCTATGTACCAGCTGATGGTGTGGGCTGGGCATCTACTCTTTGTCAAAAGTTGGGCTTGAGTGACGACGAACGCTCGGAACCTTGGGTGTACATTTGGGTTGTAGACTTTGGTTGGGTGCGCGAAGAATTCCGAGACGATTCTTCTGGCAAGGGCAGGCCGAGCGTAGACGGAGGGCATAGTATGCTGCGAGGACAGTAGGGCTGAGGCTATAGGAGTGCGCAAGGGTGTTGTTGGTTGTAGTAAAGTTGAGGGTACGTTGAGGGCTTCAAGGGCATGTCCTAGATGGAAGTTCAGGTTATGGGAGCATGGAACGTTGTGAAGCGTTGAAAACGCACCTTTTCGTAGTCATTCAGCCAGCAAAACCTCCACTTTGAGCAAGGAAAGAGTCCGGGATGTTGAGGTCGGCGGCCATGACGCGTGATTTTGTCCTGAGATAGGTTTAGAGAGGTACCAGGTATGTAGGACGAGAGACACGTACCTATTATAACGTTGGAAAAGATCTGAGCACATTGAATCGGAATCTTTGGAGGAGCATGGGCTGGTGTGATGAAGAAAGAGGTGGTGGTTAAAACGTTAAAACGTTAACTTTCGAGGCGGAAGAGTATTTGCCGGCGGCACTTCTCTTCTCAAAACAATCATGTCGTTTCGCAGTCCTATAGTGGTACGTTCCAGTCTTTTCTGTGTGCTCCCTTGGTATCTAACACACCTTTGAATAGATCAACTCCAAGGTTGAACCAGTCAAGGAATGACACGATTATCTTGATTTTGGTATGTACACTGATCTCAACCTACAGTTTTCACCGGGGCTCATTGAACTACTATGTATGTACTACAGCCTAATTCCCATCTCTCATGGAATACGCCGCGCAGCCTCCCTTGTGCTTCAAGTATACCCCATCGCCGCCTCCGGAAATCGTCGGCCTCAATCCAAAGCCAACGCACTCTCGTCAACCCAGACCTGTTCGAACCACTCCCTTTTCAATTGGCCTTTCTTACCAAGTCGCAAAAAAAAAACTCCTGCTAGATCTTGCTGTGATGATAGGTTACTTGGACACGGGCATGGTAGAAACGATTTGGAGTTGAGATTGTTGGTTCTACAACGTCCGGGGTAAGCACTTGTTATTCTTTACTTGTCCAGCGTGATTTACTTACATCCACTGTCTGCAGCGGTATCTTCCAGAGTCTTAGCTCGATGCTTTCAGCCAAACCGATGGACTCAGAGCTTCTTCCACCTCATCATTGATTCAATACCTCTTACCCAGTCAGTTCAAGGATATCTGCGACCAGTTTCGCCCATATCTTCCTCATCCTGTGCTCCAAATTCTTACCTGATATCAATATCCCAATCATTCCTGGGTTCGGAATCACAGCGGTCGCTCTATCGATACTACTATGGAGGCGATGTCTCTGGTTCATGGAAAGGGAATGTCACCAAACCACTACTCGTCGAGGAGAGATTGAACCGCGGGTGCTAGGTGCTGGATTTCTGGTTTTGGTGTTGGCGTTCGCATGGACGAGAGGCATGCAACCTCTACGGCTGCGAATACGCAGATCTGTAGAGTTGGCAGTGTTGTCGGTCCCGTTTCCTCGCGGCTATTGTCGACCTTTGGATGGTTGATCTCTCGATGGGCCTCGAGGATCCAATTACGAGGTTAGTATGTTCGAGCGTTCTCGGTTTCTTTTGCTGATAGTTATGTCTAGCGCAACGTGATACATTTCTCGACGAATGTGTACTCATTTGAATGGGTAACGGGAAGAGCTTTCGAGGGCGTGAAGATGTAGGCATTGGTATCTTTTACTCTGCTCTTCAGCTACTGACGCCTCTGGTTACTCTAGACTAAGATGGTATATAGCCGTCGGTCCCGACTTTCGTTGGCGCGAAAAATGCATCCAGTTGCTGGTTAGCCTGAGAGCCAACTCAAGGGAAGTTATCTAAAGATCACATATGTGTCAACGCGAATGCCTTGGGTAAGTGGCTTAGCCTCGTTTCGTGGTGAATATCCCCAGACTAAACCGTCTTCACGCGTTTCCAGCTTCGGTAAGAACGAGGCACCGAAGACTTTACGTCATTCAGGAGATGCGAAGAACATCTTAGGACGTGTAGATTCCAGGACAACGTCTCTGCATAGCTCAACACCAGGAACGGTCATGGAACAACATCGTACCCTGCAAGTTGCTTCTGCCATCTACCCCCTTTTACACGTCTTCAGTGCCCGTTGGAGGTGGAATACATCCCTGGTATATCTTCCTCTGGCTCCGTGTTTTACCCAGAAGCTGCGAAGGATATGTGTGCAGGAGTGATTCACGTAGTGTTCCGATGCGACTCGGACTCGCAGAAGAATTAGATTGCTCTCTATCTACTGGTGAGTATCTCTATGTTCATTTTCTCATCTCAGCATTGCTAACGTTGAACGATTCCACAGTAATCACATTGCATACTTATCTCAACTCGAAAGCTTTGCGCTTCCGAAAGATACGCACGCCGCCTATCCCTGATGCCGGATAATGAACGTCGAATACGTCTGTCAATGGAGAAAAATATCTACACACCCGCCGCTCATCTTCACCTCAAATTCCACATCCCAGCTCTGACTGGGTCGTTCTCGTTTGTTGGGTTCGGGCTAGACGCGAAGAAAGCCTAGGCTTTGATGGCTTGTCGTACTGGTCGTCTTTGGTTGCTGCTGGGACTCGGGATGGAAGGTTGCTGATGCGGATGCGCTGGGTTGGAGCGAAGGAGCGTGTGCGTACGGGAGATGTCTAGTGAGAAAGAAGGGGAAGCGACCAGCGACCGAGCCGTGACGCCGCTGGTTTTGCCCACCAGCGATTTCAGTTGATGATGAACCTTGACGTTGGTTCTAGGGCGATATATTTGTGCATGAGTATGACATGTACACTTGGATTCGTACGTTCTATATACACTTGGGCCTTTCGCTGTCTGACTTACGGGCTCTTTGCAGTTCGTTGGTGGATGTTCGCTGTCCACTACTTTTTCGATGTGTCGTACCTACGGCGGCAACGAAAACTTCATAGAGTCTCGGCTTTGAGCTCTTAGTCAAATCGGTAAAGCTCAGGAATAACTGTTTCATTCCCCATGCTGCTATTCCGCTACTCCACCCATACCTCCTCGACATACAACAGGCGGCGATACCTTGCCTTTACCTGCCTCGCGAGTTGCAATCAATCCTTCCTCACCTCATTGTCCAACTCCATGTCTCTATGTTCGGGTTCTACACTATCCTAGTGACCTAGGTGGCATGAAGGTTTGCTGGTCGAAGTACCAAGTCGGAATTCACGAACCTGAGAACTTTCTAGTTTTCGTGTCAGATGCTGGTTAGCTCTTGACTCGTAGCTATAGACCTCGTCATTCCTCAGCCGTTGAACATCGAATCGTCGACAAGCATCACCGAGATGTCGTCTGGACAGGACAGCAGCTTTTACCTAGGTCCCAGCACGCCTACAATCTAGCAAAATGACAACAATCTCCTTCACCTCCTTTGTGGTATCGTGTTCAGTCTTTTGAGGACGGCGTATCGGGTGTAGGTGGTGAAGAGTATGCTGAAGGTTAGAAAGAACCTCTAGGATGGCGTCGAACTTCGTAGCTGGTAGCGATTCGTTGATGTTAGCGAGTCGATATCCTTGCTGGTATGTCTTGAATCTACACATACTTATCGCTTCGCCTCGCTGATACTTATGTTTAGAACTAGGTTACTCTCTGATTCAATGGGGCGCCGTACCTATCAATGAATGTGTTGATGGTTCGAGCTCCAGGGCTTGGCCACGAGGCTAAGCAGAGATGAATGTCCACAAGAAGAGCTGAAGATGTGCAAGCTTTCAACACGGTTACTGGTACGCCTGTTCCTTTCCTTACAGCTCTTTCCTCACTGATATCTCGCTGTCCCGACTAGCGCGGCCCCAAATATCAAGGGTTGGATCGGAAGGTTAAGGCGAGCATAGCTGAGTTTGTTAACTGGGAGATACGTGCGCAAATGCTGATAGAGTACGAGCTATGGCACTCAACCAGGTGGTGTAGCGACGCAGCAATGAGTGGTAGGATGACTTGAAGCCGGAGCGTTGATCATGAACATTCTTCGTAGCTCGAAGGAATCGCACTCGAGGATCTAGTAGCAGTAAAACAAGTCTGTATTGTAGCTGCTAGTGTGAATGACAGGGATTTCGAGTACTATCCGCGAAGGATTCAATACTCAAGCTCATGGTTATCTCGTAGAACGTACCTTTGCCTAGTATTGTATGGCCTTCACAGAGAACCTCTCAATCTAGCTCAATATCGTTGGAACTTTAGGCCGTAAGCCTCGAGCGTATTCAACGGCGGCGGTTGCGGTAGAGACGAAGCAACTGGTTATAGGTGTGGGTTTGAGCGCTGAACTTGAGATTTGAAAAGTCGGGCTTCTTGAACGTATCTCAGAAATCAAACGGTGTACAGTTAGTGGTTGAACGTACCTTATAAGCTCGCAGAGAGAAACGCGCTTTGAACGACATGATTGTTTTTGAGAAATAAGAGAGTCAAGTGCCGCCGGCAAACACTCTTCCGCCTTTACCACCACCACCACCACCTTTCTCGGATTTCTATTGCTCCTCAAAGAAACCCAATTCAACATACATACTCGTTTTCTATATGACGACAGGTACGTCTCTCACCCTACATTCCTGGAAGCGCTCTCAACTTATCTTAGGCCAAAATCACGGGTCTTACCTTCGACGTCAATAATCCGACTTCTTTTGTTGCTCAGAGTACTAGTAGGGACTTTACTACTGGTAGTATGACTACGAAAAGGCGCGTATCTATCCCTCCAATACACTTTCTCACTCATATGGCCTCAACTCCGTCTAGGGATTGGTCTCGAAGTTCAACACGCCCTTCCATGCCTAGTTCGGAGCTACAACCAACAAAACCTACGCGCACACTGCCGTAGCTTCAGTTCTATCGTGCCTCCTGCCTACTATACCCCTCCTATCCTGCTTCTAACCCCAATCTACTCTCGTCAGAACAATTGTCACGGAATCGATGAATCTCCGCACGCGCCTGACCGACACTGACACCCCAAATCTACAACCCGAGGCTTCAATAATCTGGATCTGGGTTCATTGTCACTCAAGCTCAACAGTTGACGGAGATTAGATGCGTAATTGGCTCTATCAGCCGGGACATGGGGCTTGAACAAGGTGAGCACCGTCTTTCCATGTTCACGACTTCTACTCACTCTATATTGTACCCTAAATCCCAGCACATCTCAAACCTGAAGTAGGAACACACTCCGCCGCGTTCTCCCGTCCCCATGATTACCAGCTGCCCCGCAACTTTCTGCACCTTGAAGAGGCAGAGATCTTGGCGCGAATGCATAGGCTATTCTGGGGGCATCAGGTAGCCGCGATCCGAGTGCTGTATTAACGTTCGATAGGGTCGTCAGTTCAGATGGGCGTCGAGTTGGTCGGTTGAGGGTTGAGATTAAGGTGCAATAGATCTCCGGAGGAAGGGGTCAAAGCGCAGTGCGTATTGGTATGTATGTACTAGAGAGACTGATTTTGTTGCAGAGCAAAGTGGAAACCTCGCACCCCAAGGCACAGATGTACCTTTACCGAGTTCTTTCCGTTTTGGGAAGGACCCTTACTGGATATGGACATCCACAAAGCAACTTGAATAAACACGACATTGATATCACCTACACACTTTACAACACATTGGGAGCATAGGTTGCGCCATAGTCAAAGTGTCGCCATTGATTTGAACTTGTATACCGAATCCAACAGTGTGTTATTAGGTAGCGCTACTTTAGTCCGAAGGTCAACGACGAAGATGTATCGCGTGTACATGCATAGAAGATACGTGTCGTTGAACGGGATAGCATGAAAGTATAGATATGGGGTATCATCATGTCTGTCCACCTGTATACGCGCTCCTATCCAAAAGCGATCGCGAAAAAGACAATCCCCAATTCCGGGGTCCATGTGATACCTGGAAGGTGGCGAGTGTCTTCAAGAACGGTGGTGGGCAGTCATCCTGTCGCCAGACATTCTGGGTGACTAGGTTGACGACTGCTGTACACAAGGCGATATCAATATTAGTCGAGAGCAGGAAAAGGGAAAAGTACATACCCGCCCAGGCTTGCTACATGACCCATTATCCGCCGCTTTTTTCTCGTTCGTGTCTGACTAAGCGCGTCCCCTCCCATCCCTTCCAAGGTACCGTATTTGGGCCTAGGAGGCGTTCAATGAATACCCCCACGGCGTACAATGCCGAGAACTTGGCCCAAACGACTAAACGGCCTCATCTCGTTGGACAGGTCTCACGAGCGAAGAAAGGAAGGAGCCAGAACTCGAGTGAAGGTGGAGCTGGGGGTGTAGATAAGGGGAGCCGAAGAAGTGGAAATGGAAGCTTCGTGGAGCTCAGGCAGCTCGGAAAGCTCAGAACCCGGGCTTGGGGTATGAATCTAGAAGACAGAGTTCTGAAGATTAGGGCTACGAGGGCGGAGTGCGGACGTTTGGATATCGAGGAGGAAGGATGTGCGGGTGTGGTTACGAGACGTTCTCCCCAAGCTTGCCAGCATGACCAAAAGGCTACGACGTCGATAGGACTTCAGCGAGATTTTCTTGCCGCTGTAGATCATCGAATGTCAGTAAGACGCGTCGAAAAAGTGGGGGATAGTGTCCACTTACCCAGCAGTGTCATACCAACAAGCCGACTCGAACATCGATTCTACCCTGCCCATTCTCGTCTCCACAAGTTTATCATCACCCTATGAACCACCATGAGCGCACTCGCGACTTGGTGAAAGGTATGGGACAAGACTCCTGGGCTGGACAAACGGAGCGGTCGGGATTGGTGCGTGGGTGTTGGGGGGAGTTCATGGGTGCGGTAGCAGGAGGAATTCAGGAGGAAGGAGGTTGAGAGTCTCGTGAAGACCTTCATCCTGCGGAGTCCGGAGAAGTTGGGACAGGAAAAATGTAGCATGAAGACCAGGATGCGGGCTAGAGTATAGGCGACCGGACGCGTTACAATTGCGAGTATGAGGAAGAAACGGGATGTATATGACCGATATCGCGGAAGGAGGGAAGATACGGCCTAGTTGAGTTGATTGAAGTATTGTGGACGGGAGTGTAGCGATTTGGGCTTGGAGTGCTTGTGAATGGGGTCGAGGAGCGCGTTTGAGAACGTGAAAGGGGTTATCCATGGAAAAGAATGCATCTTTGAGGGTTTGGATGGCGTTTTTGGGCTTGAGAGAGGTTTAGACGGTGGTTTGGACTTCTAGTCGCCTTGGAGGAGCTATGAGCAACGGTGAAAAACGGTAAGACTAGCGAACATACCAAACTGATGATTGTGTCTTGGATTTGATTTTGCTGAATTACTAAACGGCGTATTAGATCCAAGAATAACACGCAAAAAACATTTGAACGCACCTTCACAGGACGACATCGATGAACGCGTTGATGAACGCGTTGAACGAGGTGGTCGTTTTGAGGAAAGCCAAGCGCCGGCGACGAACGCGCTTGCACCTCGACCGCCATGACCCTTTTCTACCCAACGCTTCCGACTCTGAGGGCTCTGATTCGGCCGTATACGCACTCTCAGATGTAGCAGGTACGTATCTTTTTTCTACATCCCTTGCAGCACGCTCAGCCTATCTCGCAGGCAAACTACACCTTATCATGCCTCCGACTACCAGCTTCTTTTTGTGCTCAAAGCGGGGACTTCGCTAGGTGAAAAAATGGTGCGTTTTTTACCCTTCAGCTCGTTTCCGCTCTCATAGCCTCCACAGCGCCTAGTATTTGACCTCAAAGCGGCCTTCCATCTCGAAACCACCTTATAACCAACACCCTTGCGCGCACTCTTGTAGCTCCAAATTACCCTACAGGCTATTTCTGAAGTTGTGTGCGAGGGTCTTATCGATGTAAAGATGGAGGATAGTGACCGATTCAAATATTATACTGCGAAGACCAAAGGTATACTCTTTGACCTGTTCCCTCTATCAACCAATCTTACCATCCTTTATTACAAGATTTGGAGCGACCGAGGAGAAGTGTTCCGGACCTTGATTTATTCAGTCGCTCATATTAGTGTGCCAGTGCAACCAACAGTCCAGATGTTCCCAAAACAGAATACCATGTTACCATTTGGTATCGTACGCCTCATAGGCTTCAGCGTACCTCAGCACTTGAAGCTGGGGTCACGTCAAATACAGATACGCAACCTTTTTGCTCGGTGCTCTCCCGTCAGGTCAAACTCCCGAATTCCAAGCGTCCCAAAATCCCAGTCCATGGGTTAGCGCATTCGCCTGCTCTGGAAGAATTCATGGTGCTTCTGAGCTAGGACCTGCACGCGAGCCCATTCTACTAGCTCAGAGGTGAACACGAACATGACTTTTTGTTTCGAAGGTGAATAATGCTTCCCCATCTTTTTATCACCCGTATTCGCTAACTACGCACTCTAGATCCCAAACACGAACCAGGATCCATTCAGCCTAAGGCTAGGTAAATCCCAACGCGCTCCGGGGTACAGGACGAAAAGAGTCAAGCTACCGTACCTCCCGGTGCTCTTGCTAGTACCCACATAGATCGTCATGGAGCCTAGCTCTGCTCTCGTATCGATCATTCGATCTCTACGCGCGCGCAGCAGACACCAACACGCCCAATCTATACCGATGCTTTGGTGGTCTGGATTTCGGTTTCTTGTTGTTCAAGGCTCAGCGTTGTACGGAGAGTGGACCCCCTAGTTGATTTTGTCAGCTAGGCCATAGGCGTGGGCTTGAACTTTGGTACTGAAGGTAAAAACTTGTCTCCCAAATTCATGATGTAGTATTGATTCATTCTACACCCGTAGATCCCAAAGCTTTACATCCCCAAACCTGAAGAAGCACACGAGCATGAACACGAACATATTCCGTCCCTTCTGTAGTGAATGTTCGCCTCGCACTCTTGCAACTCAACGATACCTTATACCCCAGCGAGCTTCTACAACCCAACATCGAATCTACTCCCGTTCTCGAACCAGCGCTTTGATCATCTACTCGCCTCAAGATTCAAATCCGGGATCGACATTAGCTCTAGACGTCGCCGAGTCATGAAGTTTCAGCGCAGACCACCTCCTAACGTTGGATGCCCCGGCGAATTGGGGGTATTGGAAAGCTGAGTTTTCGGGACTATACCAAGGCACAGCGTTGGATTGGAACGTCAGTTGAGATAGACGTCGAGTGGTTCAGTTGCTAGAAGATCTTCAGGGAGCGGTCAGAGAATCTGGTAAGTAGTCTTGCAATCTACTAGCCGCTTGTTTCAATGTGCTGATTCTTCTCTACAGCAGTGGCATATATGGGGTGTACCAGAATTGTGTGTACGGTAGTATTAGCATGCTCGCACCCCATGCTTCCGAGACCTTTCCCAAAACGGAAGGACGATTACTGTATTTGGAAATCATGAAACACGGCCATTATACGGAGATACCACGTTGCTGTATAAACAAGGACTACATGCTACATGGCGAGATATACGAGATATTGGGATGTTAAAGTCTCGTCACCGTGAATCTCTACCGGTGTGATTTCCGCCTGGGAAGAGAGTGGCGATCGTATGTTGGCTTCTTTCATCCTCCACCTTTCATCCTGGCTCACACCTCCCATCCCAGCATAGGACCAGGTTCTCATTTGCACCTTCAGCAATGGAATCTTCTTAGCCAACTCATGGCCAACACTTCCCTGTCCTCTTCCTCAACCTACTTCCCAACACAACCTCGACACCGCACTCCCAATCACCTCAACCTCAGTCGCCGCTGAACAGGATACACGGCTACACATACCTCCCAACTATTCTCAGCAAAGCTTGAATCGTCCTTTTTCATTACCTCACCGTGTTCGGCTGCAGCTCTACTTCTGCACCTGATGCGTAGCCTGATTCCAGCTCTCAGACCTTCGCCGAATCGGATCACTCCTCCTTCAACCATCATGCAGCATGCATCCGAATCCCTCGTATACATCGCCACATCTAGAAATCCGAGATCCAACAATATCAACACACTCCGATAATCGCGTCACTCAGCTGCTCTCCTCACCTTTTGTGCGGTTGCGATGAATTGTTGGGTGATCGGTTCGGATACGAAGGCTGGAATGGTGGACACGACCCTTGGGAGATGAATTTGTTGGCTGTACTACCGTACAGCATGCCATAGGGCAAGTGATTTTCATCTTGCCTTTTCAGCATGTTTAACTGATATTTATCTGTAGCGGGAACAAGAATCTTCTTCGTTCTTCCCATCATCATACCTCCCAATCGACTCAGTACTCCTCGCTCCAAGCTAGATACAAAACCGGCTGGTTCAGGCAACATGGACACGAACCGCGCACGAGCACCCTGACCAGCAGCCCTGCTCTTCTCCGTCCAACTCATTACCCAAAACCCAAACTCTTTCTTGAGTTTTGGAACGCTCGGTGGTCCATCATCAACGTCTCGGCTATAGAAAGACGGAATGTCATTCAGCCGGTCGGCGGATAAGTGACGGATGCTGGCTTTGTGTATCACAGTCAGAGTTGGTGCACAATGCTTATCAACAAACGAGTTGGCTGGTATGTTTTACTCGTCTGAACGCAGCATCTTTACCTGATATTCATTTTTAGCCCAATGAGATTCCGCATCCTCATTTGAGTTTTGGTTTTGGCTTTGAGCCTTCACTGGGGATGAAGTGAAGAAGATATGCAAGGGCTAGTCCGTCTGCATCTTCCACTATAGCTCTGCGGTTATCGATGTTTGCCTTAGCTGTTGATTCGGATCCAAGTGCCATGAATCCCAGACCGGAAGGTAGCGTCTCGAGGTAGAGACGAAGAACAATGCATGATCCGCGCCGTTTAGGGTTCAACGCCTACTTATACCGAATTCAACCAGAGGCAATCGTGCATCGTGATCAATCCATTGAGGAAGCGCGTCAAAATTGCTTCTCAGACTTTTCTTGTTGGCTGATCCTCGGAAACGAATAACCTGAGCATGTCTCGCTCAAAGTTTACAACGGGACGTTCGGTGAGTTTTTGTTATATCCTGAGTATCAGTAGCGCCGGCTCATGCTGTCGTTCTCTTAATAAAGATGTATCAGAACCCAGGCGGAAGAGCTTGGTATTTACTTTGGCTCTATCTTGAGAGCCTGCCCTGCAAAAAAAAATTGGTATCTAGGGCTTCGCTACTCGAGACGACGACCCAGCTCCCCGTGCCCAAGACCCAATGCCAAAATGGACAGGCTTGGTGAAGATGAGAGGTATGCATGGGTATGTTAGGCAGTCTGACTAACGTTCTTGTACTTAGCTTGCAGGTATGTGCAAAGATACAGAAGATGACATTTCGTTTGTTGGGTACGACGAGAAGACGGACTGATCGATATAGGGGAAACTTCGTGTATTGCTCGAGACCTAGATGTTGTACATATGGACTCGTGATGCTACCGTGCCCCAAACAGTTCAGAGCGCTGAAAAGAAAGTGAGGTCAGGTAGAGAAATCGAGAGATTTAAGGGAAGAACAAATCTTTGAATACGCCGTGTCGTTCGTGTTTTCCTCTGAGGGGTTGATCAGGCGTACTCCGAGGAATGTAAACACGTACCTATCCCAAACGTACATGGGAGGCTAGATCCCTTTGAGGAAGGAGTTATGGTGGTCACCAGTCAACGCGTAAAGGCTTTGCCGCGGCGCTTGGCTTGCTCCCAAACCATCACCTCTTTCAACGCGTTCAGGTGCGTTCAACTATTTCCTACTCGAATTTTTCGTCCTCATACCTTCTAATAGCTCAGTAAAATCGACTTCAAGTACCACCCCAGGCGTTACAGGATTTTCTGCACTTTTGGTGTGTACGCTAGTCTGTCTACGGTTTTCATCGTTGCTCATTTCTCCTCCTACGCAAGCACGCGCCCAATTCAACATATACACCCCCCAAAATGTATTCCAGTGCATCTCCGACCCACTACCTCCCTTGTCCCTCCGCAAACACGCTTCCAGCTCATGAAAAGACATGGCATTGTCCACTACACCTAACGCCAGCTTGGCCGCTTTTCGCACTCGGAATGAGCCCACATATCCTCCACAAACACTGGAGCAAGACCTCGCACTCCTTAGGAATCCGTATTCCGCTGGAATGCAACCGCTCCACGACTTCCTCATCTCGCGCATCCTATCTGATCTTCCAACCCATTCCGCCTTCTCCCTGGGTCAACACGCTTCGCCTAATAACCTGACCCAACCACGATCGGGTTTCTTATCGACGAGGAGCTAGCATCAAGACAAAAAAAAGACCGTTGATGAAGGGTACTAGTCTTACAGTAACGCCCAAGGTATGTACCTTTTTTTTTTACTCTTTTTCTGCCCGTTTTGCTGACCTTTGCACCTTTACCTTCCAGTCAGATTGATGCACCCGAGTTTTTCGAGTCCTCCCCAGCCAAATAGTTCCTGCTTAATCGATACGGCACCCGAACAGAGTATCGGGGATGTCTAACTTCCTGAACTACAACCCAACTACCCTGTCCTCAATTCAGATCCCTCATTCTAATCACCTAGAGTGCACGAGGATTCTGTCGAGGTCGTTCTATCGAGAAAGATATGGGGGTGTAGCCGAGATCGAATCTCGTAGCTGCGTTTTACCCCCATATCCATCCACAACTCCGAAACTGGGTGTTATTTCTTTGAGTTTAGGGATGGGGACGTTGGCCATAGAGGTCCAGACGATGTGGGTGTGTGGGTGTGGGTATGGAGCTTAAGCTGGAGAGGTAGCGTGGGCGTACGTAGGAGTGAAGCTAGTGAAGACTTGGGCGTACACCCACACATACCTTGCACCGTGTATAGGGACACCAGCTGCGGCATATGCCTCTCCAACTGGGGGTGTGGCGAGGAGTAAGGAGGTGTGGGTTCTGGATGAACCGCGCAGGCTCTGGCAGCCGGTTTTGCTTCGCGGCGATGGATGACGATGACCATCCCAGGACAGTGTCTTCTACGTTAGCAGCACCGGTATGTTGCTCATTATTCTGCTTGAGTGTTTCGCCGGCTGATTCTCATGTTCTTCGCAGGCTCGAAGTTCTGGGTGTCCTCGTCCCTTCAGTTACTGTCAGAATAACGATTTGGACGTGTGATGGCATTGGTAGAGCTTTATTTTCGCTCCCGGTTCTCAGCAGGACTAGTGGACAATCTATCTCGTATCCGGACTTCATGCTACATGTTCATTGGACTGCTGCGTCTCTTCTATGTACATGCGGCACGTCTTCCCCGTCAATCCGGGACTACAACAGCTACACATAATAACACGTTGGACCAGGACATTCCTTTGGTACAGTTCGAGTCAACGATATCCCTTTGATTGCGGCGAGACCCTTGATACCAATAGCTTGTAAAGTATGTAGTGAATGACAATGTCGTGTCGATGTCTATATGTGGTAAACATCCTTCCCTAAATGGAAGGAGGTCTTGAGGTGCCGACTTTCAACGTTGCTGCTTATAGAATAGCGTCAGCATCTCGGGAGCAACTAGCTCATAGATTGAGATGCTACTTACAGTGGTCTTTGACCTCTTCTTCCGAGAATCTTTCGCAAAACCTCAAGCCCATCCCCTAACGTCCTAGCTGAACGTTGGTATACCCCCAAAACCCTGCATGCAATATAGGAGAATGACCGAGATCCCTACGTAGAACGTTTGTTAAGATGCGGGAATGGGTGGACATTCACCGCAAAGGGCGGGGTGTGTTTGTCTTCGTATCCGCGTAATCGTCCGGGCTTGAGATATGCTAAGTATAGTGGAGTGAGCAAAAGCATGCCTTGTGGGTGTATTGGTATCTACCTTGCTACGTCCTGCATGGACAGTGCTTCCAAAGCTGAGATTGAGTGGGATACGGGATGTGGGATACGGGATGTGGATTTGTGGTGCTGGTGCTGGTCGGGTGCGTGAAGAGATTGGATCATCTCAGAGTCGATGATCCTTCCGGCAAGAGCGAGTTGGGCGCAGAGGCAGGGTATAATCAGTTAGGGGGATGGTGGGGCTGAAGCCAGGGGGTATGCGCGATGGTGTTAAAATAGCTGTAGCCGCGTGTTGAGTACGTTGAGTGCTCCGAAGTTATGTCCTAGGTAGGAGTAGAGGCCATTAGAGCGGGATATGAGTTGGAGCGTTTGAAGCGTACCTTTCATAGTCATCCAGCACACTCAGAGCAATGAAAAGGTCCGGAATGTCGACGTTGGAGGCATGACGCGTAGTTTTGCACTGAAATAGGTTGAGAGCCTTGCCAGGAACAGAGGAGGAAAGTCACGTACCTATTGCAACATTGGAAGAGAGGCAGATATGTTGGATAGGAATCCCTGAAACGAGCAGCTGGTTGAGCTGAGGCGATGGGGTCGACGTGATGTTTGATGTTCAGAAGTCGATGTGGTACGCGACTTCATTTCGATGGATGCTATTCCGTCAGACCAGGCGAGAGAAAGTGCGATTCAGAGCGCGTGTAGTTGGGTCGACAGACTCGTCGTTGAGTACTTTGAGTAGTTACTGTCAGTGTTAGAGATGTAGAAATATCGCCATGTGAACCTTATTCCAAATCCATCAACCGCATAGTTCCGTTCCTTCTCTTCTTCCTCTCATCTTCCTTGTTATCCCAATGTCTCTCAAGGTACTTTTCGGTTTATCCTCCACGAAGAATTGCGCTCATTTGGGTCTATTTCACAGTCCAAGATTCCTGACCACTCGATCAGGATTTGGCAGACTGAGGAAGCACATTCTGGTGAGCGAAAACCATTACTATCTGCTTCGTCACACTCATACACACCATTCGCCAGTGATCTCCATGCGCGAGAACATTCTCAACACCACTCTTTCCTTCAATAATAGAGGCTAACAGGTCGTATCCTGACTCAGATCATCCGGGAGAGAGGAAGGAACTTATCGTCAAGCTTCGTACGTCGTGGAACTCTGTTAACTCGGGTGGTCATTGAATTTTCAACGTTCCTTTTAGTCTCTCAGGATCCTGAAAACTACAAAGACGCGCCTACCGAAGGAATCTGACGGATATTGGGGCAAGTGACAGGTGAAGCGATGCAGGTACTCAAAACCGATAAGTTCGGTGTCACTTCAGAATCGGTGAGGTCTACTCTCTCTTTTTTTTTTTTTTTTTTTCATCTGGCTACAGATCTGATTTTCTGGTTCCCCGTCGTAGAATACATTCGGCTCTCAACAACAATCTCCACAAACGCCCTCCTCGAACGTAAAGGCCACAAACACATGCTACTTATCATCAAAGGACTCAAAGATCTCCCTATCGGGAACCAATTACGTCCTAGGATATTCGATTTGAATATTCGTCGACCAGAGCCGCTTTATGAGGCGGTTGTGGAGGTTGATGAGAGAGTTACACTTTTGGGGTATACGAGGCAGAGGAACATCCGGTGCGGTTTGATGAAGCTGGGAATGTTGTAAGGGGGGAGGCGGTTAGGGTTATGAAGGAGCCTAGTGAGTAACGCATCTTCGAGTGCGGTAATGATGCTGATAACAACTGTAGATTTGGATGAAATCAGGAAAGATCTACAAAAGCTACATGAAGAAGGCTATCGTTCGCTGGCGATAGTCCTTCTACATTCCTACACATACCCCAACACGAGCTTGCTGTAGGCAAAGTCGCACGAGAAGTCGGCTTCTCGCACGTTTCTTGCTCGTCTCAGCTACTACCGATGATCAAGGTCGTACCAAGAGGCGTATCTTCTACAGCCGATGCGTATCTTACGCCGATTTTGTACCAATACCTCGACGGGTTCTTCCCGGGCTTTGATAGCAAACTCAGAGACGGGAAGATCAGGAGTCCGAGTCGAGTTTATGGGTTCCGATGGAGGATTGGTTGATGCAGATAGGTTCTCTGGGTTGAAGAGTATACTGAGCGGTCCAGCTGCCGGTGTAGTCGGGTATGCCTTGACGAGTTGGGATGAGAAGCAGAAGACGCCGGTTATATGGTTAGTTTTTTTTTTTCTTCGCCGTGCTTCTGACTTAGGACTCACATCTTCACGTAGGCTTGACACTGGTGGAACCTCGACGTAGGTCTCTGTACCTTTACTACCGTTCTCGGATATGCTAACACGCAACTTAGGGATGTGTCAAGGGTTTCAGGTCGCTATGAAGTCACATACGAAACGACGACCGCTGGGGTAACGATTCAATCACCGTAGCTGGACATCAACACGGTTGCTGCAGGTGGAGGATCCTGTCTGTCCTTCCGGAATGGACTGTTTTTGGCTGGGCCGGAAAGTGCTGGCGCTGATCCTGGACCTACGTGTTACAGGTAAATACAAACCTATTCCCTTCTAGCTTAACCTGTCTGAACGCCTGTTGTTAGGAAAAACGGTCCCCTCGCCGTAACGGATGCCAACTTACTCCTGGGTCGTCTCCTACCAGATTATTTCCCAAAGATCTTTGGGCCGAGCGAGAAAGAGCCTTTGGATATCGATGCGTCGAGAGCGGCTTTTGAGAAGGTCGTCAAGGAGGTCAATGATAGCTATGGTTCGGCCGAAGGAGATGCGAATGCAAAGAAGGAATGGTCGTTTGATGAAGTTGTTTATGGGTTAGTCTACGTTGCTTTGATTTTACTTTTTGAAATTGACCGGTTTTGTTAAGGTTCGTCAAAGTGGCCAACGAAACTATGTGTAGACCGATTCGAGCGCTAACTGAGGCGAGGGGTTATGCTACGGGACAACATGTGTACGCTATTACCTTTTGCTCCTCTGTCTCTGCGACTGACCATTCCGAAACAGACTTGCATCCTTCGGTGGCGCAGGCGGTCAACACGCGTGCGAGATCGCCAAATTACTTGGAATACGTACCATCTTGATCCACCGATATTCATCGGTGTTGAGTGCATATGGATTAGCACTGGCCGACCGGTAAGATTCCTTTTCCTAGTCCTTACTTTTCGTTCCCGTTACTGACGTACCGCTGTCAATCCATAGCGCACATGAAATTCAGGCTCCAAGCTCCACCTTCTACACAGCCAACAACAAACCCGAGCTGATCTCGCGTCTGGATAAACTCGAAGCAGAAGTCCGTGAAGAGCTCCGTAAACAGGGCTTCGAGGGTACGCGTGTGAGCGTGGAAAGGATGCTGAATATGCGGTTTGAGGGCACAGATACGGCGCTGATGGTTTTTTCTGAGAGTGACGAAAAGGCTGGAGAAGAAGGCGAAGATTTCTTGAAGGCGTTTAGGAGGACGTATAAGAACGAGTTTGGGTTCTTGTTAGAGGGGAAAACGATTGTTGTGGATGATATCTAGGTGCGTTTGGCGGTTCTGAATGGCTGGGTACTGTAGCACTGATTGGATCCTGAAGGTTCGAGGTATTGGCAAGACGTTCGACACGCTCGGCGAGACGGTCTTTTCAGAGATGGATAGACTCCGTGAATCCGACGCTATCAAGCCGGCTGCAAAAGAAAAGATGGATTCAAGGCATTCGGTCTACTTTGACCAAATTGGCAGAGTTGATGATACCCCTGTATACCTATTGGATAAACTGGAAGTAGGGGAGCAGGTTCATGGTCCGGCGATCGTCATTGATGATACGCAGACGATAGTGGTTGTACCTGGCGCTAAGGCGGTTCTAGGAAGGAAACATTTAGTGATTGAGTTGGATTAGTGCAAGGTGAGGCAACGATGTATTGATAGGTGTGCTTATAATTAAATCTTCCTAATCCTGAATGGTCCTACTATGTCGCAACCAGAGCAAGAAATTTTCGCCGATAATTGACCGGTGCCAACGCGAATCATCCCTTGACCTCGTTCCACTCGGTTCCTTCTTCAATGTCAACCTCCAGTCGTCCCCCAAGCCGTCTCGTCCACGTTCCTTTGGACAGAAACCTTCGAATGAACCCGCCAGCGATGGCTCTACGCGGCTACCTAAATCGTTTTGACCTAGATTAAGAAACAATCTTACGTGTTAGTCCAATCCACAGTCACCATTCCAACAAGCTAATAATTAACATCACCTCTAGGACGAAACTCCAGTACCCAGTGCTCGCCACCTCGGGTTTTTGTTCTTATTCTCGAGCAGGCTGAGGATCATCATTCCATTTCGACCGGTACAAATTTCGTAGACGTTGGGTTTGGTAACACCAGCGGGGCATAGAAGGCTTGG